>JAOPSE010000026.1:42362133-42463750 GCA_029449295.1 Zea luxurians
ACTTAATCACCAAAACATTATTGAAATTGCCGAAAGGCACATTTCCCTTTCAATCTCCCCCTTTTTGGTGATTTATGTCAACACAACAAAAAGCAACAAGAGAAGTGCAGAATCAATGCAATTGAAGACCAAATTGTTTTTGACTAGAATTTGACATATTTGGATCGCTCTTTGCCATCGTTTGGTTTGTTTTTGCAAACCAAATTCATTTTCCTATCTCTAAGTTAAACACACTTGTTTAGGCACAAAGAGAGATATTTCAATGGAAAAATTGATCAAGTACCAAAAATTCCCCCTTTTCCCATAATAAAAAATTCTCCCCACAAGAGACTAAATTTTGCAATAAGAGTATTTTTGGACAAATCCAAAAGTTCTAACTCTATTGTTTTCAAAATTCACAAGTGGTAGCTGATCCATTTGCTTTTGGCCTTATATTTTGGACAAATCCAAAAGTTCTAACTCTATTGTTTTCAAAATTCACAAGTGTTAGTTGATCCATTTGCTTTTGGCTTTAATTTCTCCCCCTTTGGCATTAAGCACCAAAACGGGATCATTTTTTGGCCCTTTAACCCCATTGCCTCACCAAAAGATGTCAATTAAGAGCAAAAAGGCAAATAGAGCATAGGAATGAACTTGGAATTAAGTACACCAAAACCATAGTGCAGTGGAAGTCTTTGCAACGTCCAAGTTCATTTCCCTTTCAATGCACCTTTGAGACTACATCAAGAATACTCAAACACAAAGGTTAGTCTCAAAGGGTCAAGTTGTAGCATATCTCCCCCTAAATAAGTGCACCATTTGCATATGGGCTTGTGAGGTCCGGGGAGGTCTTGTACAACTTGAGCACCACAGATATACAACAAGTAATGTAAATGCTTCAAAGTAACATGATCAAAGGCATAGAACACATGTATGCTATAGATCAATCCAAGTTACGCGGATCTAAGACATTTAGCTCACTATGCAACCTACAAAAAGTTTTCTCATCCAATGGCTTAGTGAAGATATCGACTAGCTGGTTCTCGGTGCTAATATGAAAAATCTCGATATCTCCCTTTTGCTGGTGATCCCTCAGGAAGTGATGCCGGATGTCTATGTGCTTAGTGCGGCTGTATTCAACAGGATTATCCACCATGTGGATTGCACTCTCATTGTCACATAGGAGTGGGACTTTGCTCAGATTGTAGCCAAAGTCTCGGAGGGTTTGCCTCATCCAAAATTGTTGCACGCAACACTGTCCTGCGGCAACGTACTCGGCCTCAGCGGTGGATAGGGCAACGGAAGTTTGTTTTCTTAGAACTCCACGACACTAGGGACCTTCCTAGAAATTGGCACGTCCCTGATGTACTCTTCCTATCGACCTTACATCCAGCATAGTCAGAATCTGAGTATCCAATCAAGTCAAAGGTAGACCCCTTTGGATACCAGATCCCGAAGCAAGGCGTAGCAACTAAATATCTAAGAATTTGCTTAACGGCACAAGGTGACACTCCCTTGGGTCGGATTGAAATCTAGCACACATGCATACGCTAAGCATAATATCCGGTCTACTAGCACATAAATAAAGTAAAGACCCTATCATAGACCGGTATGCCTTTTGATCAACGGACTTACCTCCTTTGTTGAGGTCGACATGTCCATCGGTTCCCATTGAGTCTTTGCGGGCTTGGCGTCCTTCATCCCAAACGGCTTGAGCAAGTCTTGCGTGTACTTCGTTTGAGAGATGAAGGTGCCGTCCTTGAGCTTTACTTGGAACCCAAGAAGTAGTTCAACTCACCCATCATCGACATCTCGAATTTCTGAGTCATCATGCTGAACTCTTCACAAGACTTTTGGTTAGTAGAACCAAATATTATGCCATCGACATAAATTTGGCACACAAATAGATCACCATCACAAGTCTTAGTAAAAAGAGTTGGATCGGCTTTCCCAACCTTGAAAGCATTAGCAATTAGAAAATCTCTAAGGCATTCATACCATGCTCTTGGGGCTTACTTAAGTCCATAGAGCGCCTTAGAGAGCTTACACACGTGGTCGGGGTACCGTTCATCCTCAAAGCCAGGGGGTTGCTCCACGTACACCTCCTCCTTGATTGGCCAGTTGAGGAACGCGCTCTCACGTCCATTTGGAACAACCTGAAAGAATGGTGAGCGGCATAGGCTAACAAAATACGAATCGACTCTAGCCTAGCCACAGGAGCAAAAGTCTCCTCAAAGTCCAAACCTGCGACTTGGGCATAACCTTTTGCCACAAGTCGAGCCTTGTTCCTTGTCACCACGCCGTGCTCGTCCTGTTTGTTGCGGAACACCCACTTGGTTCCCACAACGTTTTGCTTGGGACGTGGCACCAGTGTCCAAACTTCATTTCGCTTGAAGTTATTGAGCTCTTCCTGCATGGCCAGCACCCAGTCCAGATCTAGCAAGGCCTCTTCTACCCTGAAAGGCTCAATAGTAGAGACAAAAGAGTAATGCTCACAAAAATTAGCTAATCTAGAGCGAGTAGTTACTCCCTTGCTAATATCACCTAATATCTGGTCGACGGGATGATTCCTTTGAATCTCACTCGAACTTGAGTTGGAGGGGCCTGTGGTACTTCTTCCTCCTCATCTTCAACATCCTGTGCTCCCCCTTGATCACACGCCTCTTCTTGAGGGACCTGTTCGTCATCTTGAGTTGGGGGGTGCACCGTCGTTGAGGAAGAAGGTTGATCTTGCACTTGGTGTTCCTGTGGTCGCACATCTCCAATCGCCATGGTACGAATAGCGTTCGTTGGAACATCATCCTCATCTACATCATCAAGATCAACTTGCTCTCTTGGAGAGCCATTAGTCTCATCAAATACAACGTCGCTAGAGACTTCAACCAAACCCGATGATTTGTTGAAGACTCTATACGCCTTTGTATTTGAGTCATAACCTAACAAAAACCCTTCTACAGCTTTGGGAGCAAATTTTGAATTTCTACCTTTCTTCACCAGAATGTAGCATTTACTCCCAAAAACTCGAAAATAAGAAACGTTGGGTTTGTTACCGGTTAGAAGCTCGTACGACGTCTTCTTGAGGAGGCAATGGAGGTAGACCTGGTTTATGGCGTGGCAAGCTGTGTTCACAGCTTCCAAGCAAAACCGCTCGGGCGTCTTGAATTCTCCAAGCATCATCCTCGCCATGTCTATAAGCGTCCTGTTCTTCCTCTCTACCACACCGTTTTGTTGTGTGTAGGGAGCGGAGAACTCGTGCTTGATCCCTTCCTCCTCAAGAAACTCCTCCACTTGCAGGTTCTTGAACTCGGACCCGTTGTCGCTTCTAATCTTTTTTCACCTTGAGCTCAAACTCGTTTTGAGCTCGCCTTAGAAAGCGCTTGAGGGTCCCTTGGGTTTCTGATTTATCCTGCAAAAAGAATACCCAAGTGAAGCTGGAAAAATCATCAACAATAACAAGACCATACTTACTTCCTCCGATGCTAAGGTAGGCGACGGGTCCGAAGAGGTCCATATGCAATAGCTCCAGAGTCTTGATGTAGTCATCACATTCTTGTTGTGATGAGCACTTCCCACTTGTTTACCTGCTTGACAAGCTGCATGAGGTCTATCTTTTTCGAAAGTTACATTTGTTAGACCTAACACATGTTCTCCCTTTAGAAGCTTGTGAAGGTTCTTCATCCCAACATGTGCTAGACGGCGATGCCACAGCCAGCCCATGCTGGTCTTAGCAATTAGGCATGCATCTAGACTGGCCTCCTCCTTCGAAAAATCAACTAAATAGAGTTTTCCGTCTAGTACACCCTTAAAGGCTAATGAACCATCACTCCTTCTAAAGACAGACACATCTACATTTGTAAATAAGCAATTGTAACCCATATTACATAATTGACTAACGGACAACAAGTTTATACCCGAGCGATTCTACTAAAAACACATTAGAAATGGAATGCTCGATGAAATAGCTATCTTTCCTAGTCCTTTAACCTTGCCTTGATTCCTGTCACCGAATATAATAGAGTCTTGGAATCTTTGTTCTTGACGTAGGAGGTGAACATCTTCTTCTCCCCCGTCATGTGGTTTGTGCATCCGCTTCGATAATCCAGCTTGAGCCCCGGATGCATAAACCTGCAAGGCAAATTAGGCTTGGGTTTTAGGTACCCAACTCTTGTTGGGTCCTACAAGGTTAGTTATAATAGCCTTAGGGACCCAAATGCAAGTCTTGTCTCCCTTGCATTTGGCCCCCACCTTTTTAGCAGTTACTTTTTCATTTTTATATGAAAGAACAAATTTAGCATTGCAAGCATGAAAGACAGTGGTAGATCCATTATACACTTTCCTAGGAGCATGAGACACAAAATTCCTCCTAGATCTACCATTAAAGTTTGAACTTGAAGCAATCATGGCATGAGAGTCAAAAGCATTATAACTCCTATTATCATGAACATTTCTAGAATATTTCCTATCATGATACAAGAAAGCATGATTCCTTTGAACACTATTAGTCATAGGGGCCTTCCCTTTGTCCTTGGCAGAGATGGGAGCCCTTTGACTTGTTAAGTTCTTGGCTTCCCTTCGAAAGCCAAACCCATCCTTAATTGAGGGATGTCTACCTACCGTGTAGGCATCCCTTGCAAATTTTAGTTTATCAAAATCATTTTTGCTAGTCTTAAGTTGGGCATTAAGACTAGCTACTTCATCATTTAATTTAGAAATAGAAATTAAATGTTCACTACAAGCATCAACATTAAAATCTTTACACCTAGTGCAAATCACAACATGCTCAACACAAGAGCTAGATTTATTTGCTACTTCTAGCTTAGCATTTAAATCATCATTAATACTTCTTAAGCTAGCCAAAGTCTCATGACAAGTAGATAATTCACATGAAAGCATTTCATTCCTTTTAACTTCTAAAGCAAGAGACTTTTGCACACTTACAAATTTATCATGCTCTTCATATAAAAGATCCTCTTGCTTTTCTAAAAGTTTATCCTTTTCATTTAGAGCATCAATTAATTCATTGATCTTTTCTACTTTTGCTCTATCTAATCCTTTAAACAAGCTAGTGTAATCAATTTCATCATCACTAGATTCCTCATCACTAGAAGTAGAGTACTTAGGAGTTTCTCTAGTGATTACCTTCTTTTCCTTTGCCATTAGACAAGTATGGTGCTCGTTGGGGAAGAGCGACGACTTGTTGAAGGCCGAGGCGGCGAGTCCTTCGTCGTCAGAGTCGGACGACGAACAATCCGAGTCCCACTCTTTGCCGAGGTGTGCCTCGCCCTTCGCCTTCTTGTAGGCCTTCTTCTTTTCCTTCTTCCCGCCTTTCTCTTGCTCCTTGTCATTAGTATTGTCGGGACAATTTGCTATAAATGATCATACTTACCACACTTGAAGCAGGAGCGCTTTCCCTTCGTCTTGCTCTTGTTGGTATGCTCCTTGCGACCTTTTAGCGTCGTCTTGAAGCGCTTGATGATGAGGGCCATTTCTTCCTCGTTAAGCCCGGCCGCCTCAACTTGCGCCACCTTGCTAGGTAGTGCCTCCCTGCTACTTGTTGCTTTGAGAGCAATGGTTTGAGGCTCGTGGATCGGCATTGGGCCATTTAGCGCCTCATCAACATATCTCGCCTCCTTGATCATCATTCGCCCGCTTACAAACTTCCCAAGTGTTGGAAACCAAATGGCCGTGCGGACGGTCCGGCCCTGAGGCCGGACGGTCCGCGGTCCGGACTGTCCGCGGTGGTGGCGCGGACGATCCGCGCGTGCGCAGAGTCAGTTAGGGTTCCTAGTTTCTCGCGGGATTTGTTACCTAAAACCGTGGGTTTAGCTCAAAAATCAGTTCGAAGCGGATCCAGACCTCCCCCTTTATATAGATGAAGGGCTACGACCGATTGAACCCCGAACAATCGATCAAATCAAGTCTATTACTCGTTTTTACCTTATGCATTAGGAGTAGTTCTAGTCTAGTTCTAGTTTAGCCCTAGTTTAGCCTTCCAATCCCCAAATTCTCCGTCTCTCTTTGACTCTACGTCGATTTAGAGGAGTCTAGGTCGGTCTACCCGAGCCTAGACACCACCTAGGATCTCTCCTCCCCGACGGGATCCCCTCCCAGGAGCGAGATCCAGGCGCCGCCGGCGATCCTCCGCCGCCCCTGCGCACGCGCGGACCGTCCGGCCCTAGGGCGCGGATCGTCCGGCCGTCAGGCAGGGAACCCGGGCTCCTGTACCAGGTCGCGGACCGTCCGGCCCTGTGCCGCGGGACCGTCCGCGCCTGACCAGAGAGCACCTCCGCCTCACGCCAGGTCGCGGACCGTCCGGCCCTGTGCCGCGGACCGTTCGCGCCTGGCCAGAGAGCACCACCGCTGGTTCTTTTGAGTAATTGGCGCCTCCAAAAGGGTGTCAACATACTTTTTGGCGACTCCCGCTGGGGATTAGGTGTTTAGATCTGCTAAAAATCGGCCCATAATGGCCGGTTCTAAGGATCACACCAAGATCTCCGCTACCAACATCACCAAGCCGGCCATGGAGGCGCTCCCTGCTGATGACCAAAGGCCCTTTGAAGACCTCATAATGCGCGATGAGAAGGAGGTGATGCGGCAATGGAACGAACAACGCGACAAGGAAGAGGGACGGAACTGCTGCATAAACTCTCCGAATGGCGCAAGGAGGCGGCGGACAAGTACTTGTCACACTTCACGGTAGATCGCCACCAGAAGATCGTCCGTCAAGGGGAGATCGATATGGAATCTCTCCTGCCTCCACTTCAGGGTCCCGTTGTAAGTACTCCAGACCTATCTCTTACGACTTTCATGGATCAACGAGGAGATCAGTTAAAGCAATATGTAGATGAATCTATTAAAATGCATTTACGTGCATACGAGAAATCAGCTGCTCCTAACTTTCCATCGCGAGAGTATAATACAGTTCCACCCATGTCAAACACATCGGCTATAAACGGGTCACCCTTGATCCAGCCATCATATGGTATGCCGATGCATGCTTTCGTGTCACCATCATAGCTTGCAACCACTAGGCACGCGGCAGGTACTGGACGAGACCGGACCGTCCGAGCATCATCTCAGACAGTCTGGTTATACCGCGGACCGCCCGGCGTATTTCGCCGGACCGTCCGACCAGATGTAGGCCTGCACACAAAACACTCAGGTTGCACCGTACATGGCCGGAGCATCAGGGTACAACCCTGAACACTTCGGACCCATCACGGACCGTCCGGTGCATCACGCCGGACCGTCCGGATATGTTGCGGACCGTCCGCCATCTTACGCCGGACCATCCGGATATGGCATGAACCGGCCGACGTATTATGCTGGACCATCCGACTCTACACGAGTCCATGCGCAGACTGCCCAAGTCGTGCCATGTATGGCCGATCCGTCCGGGTACAGCCCTGGACCATTCGGCCCGATCGCGGACCGTCCAGTTCTTTACGACAGACGGTCTGGGTACGAGACTACCCACATAGCATCATATACGGTTGGACAATCCGGATATACCTTCGGACCATTTGGCCAGGTCACGGACCATTCGGCCTCTTACGCCGGACCGTCCAGATATGCATACGCAGAGCCGAGAGCTGCGCAATACGCACAGTTCCCACATTCATCGCTAGCAACATTATGGTGCCCCACCAGCAACACATTATAATCATGCCATACCACCTCATGGACATAGGGCTGAATACTATTCGGCCACAAGAGAGCCTGAGGGGTATAGGGCAGGAGCTGGTGACATTAATAGGACACCTAACACACACCTCAAACATCCCTGGGAGGAAAGCCGACAGAGTAATGTCAGGCAACCTGAAATCTCCACCCACAAACTCAATGGATGGTCGCCAGACATGGCGGAGAGGGTCAGAGACGAGGTAGCCGGGATGTTCAGGGACAAACTCGGTGTTAGTGTGTCAGGTACAGGGCAATCGTATCGGAAGCCTTATAGCCACCGATTCGACACCGTGCCATATCCACAGGGAACTAGAATACCAGACTTCTCTAAATTTTCTGGTGAAGGTGGGAAAAGCACACACGAACATATTAGCCAATTCATAGCACACTTGGGAGAATTGGCTGATGGGGAAGCCTACCGCGTTCGTTTATTCTCGTTGTCCCTTACTGATACTGCATTTGCATGGTACGCAGCTTTGCCACCAAACTCTATTAACTCTTGGGAAGAATTAGAGCAGAAATTTCATGAACACTTCTTCTCAGGAGAACATGAATTAGAATTGGCTGACTTAGCTTCAGTCCGACAGGGGCCTGAAGAATCGGTTAATGACTATATCCGGAGATTCCGGACACTAGAACCGATGCTTTCAGATTCATGTCGCAGAAAAACAACTAACAGGGCTAGCTTTCAATGGGTTGCGACCCTACTTAAAAGAAAAATTAGATGGCACCCAATTCTTTTCGCTAGTGCACTTACACCAGCGGGCTATGACCTGTGAAAGCCGAAGTAAGGAAACATCAAAATCGGCTAGCCATAAGATGCATCTAGTGGGGTACGATAATTCGAACGATGAATCCACGGATGTATACACCGCCGAACTGGTTTTGGCCAGGACAGGCTAAACCTTCAGCGTGTTCTGCTTTACAGTCGATTCGAAAGAATCGATAAGAAGAAGTTAAGTTTACTTTTAATGTTGCCAAATGCGATAAAATATTTGACGAATTACTGAAAAACGGCAACATTAAATTAACTCATACTATTCCTCCTCCTGATGAATTAAAGAGGTGTGCTTATTGTAAGTGGCATAATTCCTTTTCTCATGCCACCAATGATTGTAATGTTTTTCGTCGACAGATACAATCGGCCATAAATGAGGGTCGATTGGCTTTTCAGGAGATGCAAGTAGACACACAAACCTTTTCCTGTTAATACAATAGAACTCACATGCAAAAAGGTCTTGGTTCGGCCCGAAATGGCCGATAAAGGCAAAGGCAAGGGCATCGTCATTGGCGATCCCCGCATGTCAGATATATCACAAAAGGAGATTGCTCGAAAGGCTTCGGACGAGAAGGCTAAAAGTCCGAAGACACCGGGGGGCAGGCACAGTTAATGAACCAAACACATCAGCCTAGCCCGAGCATCGTAGATGGTCCCGGCACCTACGTGCGGACGATCCGGTGCTCAGACAAACGGTCTGGCTAACTCAACCGGACAGTCCCCTATGACCAAAGGCGTCAACCTCTACACAAAGCAAGGAAAAAGACGCAAGGTCAAAGCACATATAATCGGCTGATCAAAGCCGATCCTACTTTTGATCAGTTGCTCTCCAAAAATGCTAGCAAAAAGACTGTTCCACGTGATCTGTCAACAAAGAAACCCCGGTCACCTGCTAAAATAAAATGGTTAAACAAAACGGCTCGAAAGGCGACACAACAAGCATCGCCTATTCATTCTATGAGACCAGGGTACTTTCCACCTATTTACTCATCGTCGGTATATTATCCTGTTCAAACATGGAATGGCACGATGATGAATCCATGGTACATGTATAGTCCCTTCGTCTATCCCGACTGGGGGCACCTCCATTCTATTCCTTTTTGATCCATTGATCAAATGGTCATGGCCGAGAAAGATACAATCTGAAATGGCCTTTATATTGGTGCTTTATTGAATAATCTCCATATCGAAAAGCCGGTGACTTACATCAGGTTTAAGTTCATATGCTTTTGGTTCGTCAACCTTCACCAAAAGGCAGGGGGCATATGTTGGAAACCAAAATGGTCGTGCGGACGGTCTGGCCCTGAGGCCAGATGGTCCACGGTCCGGACTATCCGCGGTGGTGGCGCGGACGGTCCGCGCGTGCGCAGAGTTAGTTAGGGTTCCTAGTTTCTCGCGGGATTTGTTACCTAAAACCGCGGGATTAGCTCGGAAATCAGTTCGAAGCGGATCCAGACCTCCCACTTTATATAGATGAAGGGCTACGACCGATTGAACCCCGAACAATCGATCAAATCAAGTCTATTACTTGTTTTTACCTTATGCATTAGGAGTAGTTCTAGTCTAGTTCTAGTTTAGCCCTAGTTTAGCCTTCCAATCCCCAAATTCTCCGTCTCTCTTCGACTCTACGTCGATTAGAGGAGTATAGGTCGGTCTACCCGAGCCTAGACACCACCTAGGATCTCTCCTCCCCGATGGGATCCCTCCCCGGCAGCGAGATCCAGGCGCCGCCGGCGATCCTCCGCCGCCCCTGCGCACGCCGCGGACCGTCCGGCCCTAGGGCACGGACCGTCCGGCCGTCAGGCAGGGAACCCGGGCTCCTGTACCAGGTCGCGGACCGTCCGGCCCTGTGCCGCGGACCGTCCGCGCCTGACCAGAGAGCACCTCCGCCTCACGCCAGGTCGTGGACCGTCCTGGCCCTATGCCGCGGACCGTCTGCGCCTGGCCAGAGAGCACCACCGCTGGTTCTTTTGAGTAATTGGCGCCTCCAAAAGGGTGTCAACACCAAGTATTTCCTCGGGCGTCATCTTGGTATACCTAGGATTTTCACGAATAGAGTTTACAAGATGAGGATCAAGGACAGTGAAGGACCTTAGCATAAGCCGGACGACGTCGTGGTCCGTCCATCTCGTGCTTCCATAGCACCTTATTTTGTTGACCAGGGTCTTGAGCCTGTTGTATGTTTGGGTTGGCTCCTCCCCCCTGATCATTGCGAACCTTCCTAGTTCGCCCTCCACCAACTCTATCTTGGTGAACATGGTGACATCATTTCCCTCATGCGAGATCTTGAGGGTGTCCCAAATCTGCTTGGCGTTATCCAAGCCGCTCACCTTATGGTACTCTTCCCTGCACAAGGATGCTAAAAGAACAGTGGTAGCTTGTGCATTTTTGTGAATTTGTTCATTAATAAACATGGGATTATCCGTACTATCAAATTGCATTCCATTCTCTACTATCTCCCATATACTTGGATGAAGAGAGAAACAAGTGGGTACGCATTTTGTGACTCCAAAATCCGTAGTCCTCTCCATCAAAGTGTGGAGGTTTACCAAGAGGAATGGAAAGCAAATGTGCATTTGAATTATGCGGAATACGAGAGTAATCAAAAGAAAAGTTTGAGTTGACCATTTTCTTTTTCTCGTAGTCGTCGTCGTCTCTTTGGGAAGAAGAAGACTCGTCGCTGTCGTAGTAGACTATCTTCTTGATGCGCTTCTTCTTCTTCCTGTCTTTCTTTTTGTGACTCGAGCCAGAGTCGGTGGGCTTATCGTCTCTTGGCTCGTTGAAGGTGGACTCCTTCTCCTTATTGTTGACCACCATCCCTTTTCCCTTAGGATCCATCTCTTCGGGCGATTAGTCCCTTTCGTGAAGAGAACGGCTCTGATACCAATTGAGAGCACCTAGAGGGGGGGTGAATAGGTGATCCTGTAAAAACTTGAAACTTAAAGCCACAAAACTTGATTAAGAGTTAGTAGACTTAATAGCGAGCTCTTGTGAACACAAGTATCACAGAAAAGCAATCACAAAAGACACGCGAGTTATCCCGTGGTTCGACAAGTACAACACTTGTCTACCTCCACGTTGTGGCATCCCAATGGACGAGGGTTGCACTCAACCCCTTTCAAGCGGTCCAAAGACCCACTTGGATACCACGGTGTTTCTCTTTGTTTCACTATATCCCGTTCGTGAGGAATCTCCACAACTTGGAGCCTCTCGCCCTTACAATTTGATGATCACAAAGAAGCACGGAAGTAAGGGTGGGAAAAGCAACACACACAAGACTCAAATCAAGAGCACAAATACGCACACTAGCCAACAACTTGAGCTCAAAGTTCACACACGGAGTTCTCGACTCAGAAGGAGCTCAAATTGATATCACAATGAATCAAATGCGCTAGAATGGAGTCTTGGTGCTTAGGGATGATCAAATAATGCTTGGTGTGCTCCTCCATGCACCTAGGGGTCCCTTTTATAGCCCCAAGGCAGCTAGGAGCCGTTGGAAGCAATCCAGGAAGGCAATTCTTGCCTTCTGTCGGGTGGCGCACCGGACAGTCTGGTGCACCACCGGACATCCCCTGTTCACTGTCCGGTGCAGATTGCTTTCCAAAATTGGCGCAGCCGACCGTTAAAGATTTGGAGCCGTTGGCGCACCGGACACTGTCTGGTGCACACCGGACAGTCTGGTGCCCCCATCCGACCGTTGGCTCGGCCACGCGTCACGCGCGGATTGCAGACAGTCCGGTGCATCACCGGACACTTCGGTGAATTTTAGCTGTACGCTATTGACTTGTTTCCCGAGAGCGGCGACTTCGCCGCAGACGACTCACCGGACAGTCCGGTGCACCACCAGACAGTCCGGTGATTTATAGCCGTACGCCGTCGTCGAGACCCGAGAGCAGGCTGTTCATCTGGACTGGTCCTGGCACACCGGACACTATCCGATGCACCACCGGACAGTCTGGTGCACCCAGACCGAGTAGCCTTTTGGCTGAACATAGCCAACTTATCTCCAAAGCGATTTCTCCTGTTTCTAACACTTAGACACAATACATTAGTCTTCAAAACAATGTACTAAGTCTAGAACATACCTTTATTCTTGATTTGCACTTCTTGAGTCTTTGGCACAAATATCACTCAAGGCATTTGTGTGTAGCACTTAATCACCAAAATCTTATAGAAATGGCCCAAGGGCACATTTCCCTTTCACCTTTGACTTGTTAAGTTCTTGGTTTCCCTTCGAAAATCAAGCCCATCCTTAATTGAGGGATGTCTACCAACGGTGTAGTCATCCCTAGCAAATTTTAATTTATCAAAATAATTTTGCAAGTCTTAAGTTGAGCATTAAGACTTGCCACCTATCATTTAATTTGGTAATAGAAATAAGGTGTTCATCACAAGCATCAACATCAAAGTTCTTACATCTATTACAAATCACAACATGCTCTACATATGAACTAGTTTTGTTGACTTCCTCTAGCCTAGCATTTAGTTCATCATTTAAACTCTTTAAACTAGAGACCGATTCATGGCAAATAGACAATTCAAAAGATAACATTTCATTTCTCTTAATTTCTAAGGCAAGGGATTTTTGCATACTAACAAATTTGTCATGTTCCTCATATAAAATATCTTCTTGCCTCTCTAGCAATCTATCTTTTTCATTTAGAGCATCAATTAATTCATTAATTTTCTCTACTTTAGCTCTATCTAAACCTTTAAATAAACTAGAGTAATCTACTTCATCATCGGAAGAATCATCATCGCTGGAAGTAGTGTACTTAGGGGTATCTCGAACATGTACCTTCTTTTCCTTGGCCATAAGACATGTATGGCGTTCGTTGGGGAAGAGAGAAGACTTGTCGAAGGCCGAGGCAGCGAGTCCTTCGTCGTCGGAGTCGGAAGAGGAGCAGTCCGAGTCCCATTCCTTTCCCAGGTGCGCCTCGCCCTTAGCCTTCCTATAGTTCTTCTTTTTCTCCTTCCCGCTCTTTTCTTGTCCCTGGTCACTATCATTATCGGGACAATTTGCAATAAAGTGACCAGTCTTACCGCATTTGAAGCAGGAGTGCTTTCCCCTAGTTTTGTTCTTGTTGGGGTACTCCTTGCGTCTTTTAAGTGCGGTCTTGAAGCGCTTGATGATAAGCGCCATTTCATTCTCGTTGAGCCTAGCAGCCTCCACTTGTGCTACCTTGCTTGGTAGCGCCTCCTTACTGCTTGTTGCCTTGAGCGCAACGGGCTGCGGCTCGTAGACGGGCAGTGGGCCATTTAAGGCGTCATCTACATACCTTGCCTCCTTAACCATCATGTGCTCGCTTACAAATTTTCCGAGTATCTCCTCGGGTGTCATCTTTGTGTACCTGGGGTTTTCACGGATAAGATTCACAAGATGGGGGTCAATAACTGTAAAGGACCTGAGCATGAGTCGGACGACATCATGGTCCGTCCATCTTGTGCTTTCATAGCTTCTAATCTTGTTGACCAGGGTCTTGAGCCTGTTGTAGGTTTGTGTTGGCTCTTCTCCCCTGATCATGGCGAATCTCCCTAGCTCGCTTTCCACCAGTTCCATTTTGGTGATCATTGTAGCATCATTTCCCTCATGTGAGATCTTGAGGGTGTCCCAGATTTGCTTAGCGTTGTCCAAGCCACTTCCTTTGTTGTATTCATCCCAGCAAAGCGAAGCTAACAAGACAGTAGTAGCTTGGGCATTCTTATGAATTTGTTCATTAATGAATACAGGATTATCCGTACTATCAAAATGCATCCCATTTTCCACAATTTCCCAGATACTAGGATGGAGAGAAAACAGATGACTACGCATTTTATGACTCCAAAATGAGTAATCCTCTCCATCAAAGTGTGGGGTTTTCCAAGAGGAATAGAAAGCAAATGAGCATTTGAGTTGTAGGGAATGCGAGAGTAATCAAAAGAATAATTTTGATTATCCGTTTTCTTTTACGACGACGAGTCGTTGTCGTCGTCATCTCTTGGTGAAGAAGAGAAGGCATCGCTATCGTAGTAGATGATCTTCTTGATGCGCCTCTTCTTCTTCCCGTCCTTCTTCTTGTGACTTGAGCCTGAGTCAGTGGGCTTGTCATCTCTTGGCTCGTTGAAGATGGACTCCTTCTCTTTATCATTGAACACCATCCCCTTTCCCTTAGGGTCCATCTCTTCGGGCGATTAGTCCCTTATGTGAAGAGTACGGCTCCGATACCAATTGAGAGCACCTAGGGGGGTGAATAGGTGATCCTGTAAAAATTAAACACTAATAGCCACAAAACTTAGTTATAAGTGTTAGAACGGCTAAGTAGTTTGAAGCGAGTTCTTGTGAACACAAACAATCACAGAGAGAGCAACACAAGACACGCGATTTTTATCCCGTGGTTCGGCCAAGTAACACTTGCCTACTTCCATGTTGTGGCGTCCCAATGGACGAGGGTTGCACTCAACCCCTTTCAAGTGATCCGATGATCAACTTGAATACCATGGTTTTTCCTTTAGATGATTGTTCCTGTTTGCGAGGAATCTCCACAAATTGGAGTCTCTCGCCCTTACAACAAAGATCACAATGAAAACACAAAGTAAGGTTGGGAGAAGCAACACACACAAGACTCGAATACGCAGCACACCCACGCACACAAGTGAAGACTCTAGCTCAAATGACAACACAGGGAGTCCTTGACTCGAATAGAGCTCAAATCTCTAACACAATAAAGCGAATGCGAGAGCAGAGTCTGGATGCCTTAGAATACTTTGTGAATGCTTGGGTGACTCCTCCATGCGCCTAGGGGTCCCTTTTATAGCCCCAAGGCAGCTAGGAGCCGTTGGAGGCCAACTTGGAAGGCCAAACTTGCCTTCTGTCGGGTTGTGCACCGGACAGTCCGGTGCACCATCGGACAGTCCTTGTAGCTATCCGGTGCGCGATCTCCTTCCATTTCTGGTGCATCCGACCGTTGATCCTCGGTGGCGGTTGGCGCACTAGACACTGTCCGGTGCACACCGGACAGTCCGGTGTGCCCAACCGACCATTGGCGCGACCACGTGTCACGCGAAGATTGCGCGGCCGACCGTTGGCGCAGGCGACCGTTGGCTCACCGGACAGTCCGGTGCACCACCGGACAGTCCGTTGAATTATAGTCGTAAGTCGCTAATCCTTTTCCCGAGAGCGACGAGTTCGCCGTAGACGACTCACTGACAGTCTGGTGCACCATCGGACAGTCCGGTGAATTATAGCCATACGTCGTCGTCGAGTCCCGAGAGCGGCCTTTTCACGCGGACCAGCCTGGCGCACCGGACAGTCCGGTGTGCCAAGCCGAGCTGATGTTGGCTGCACACAACCACCTCTTTTTCCTATTCTTTTCTCACTGTTTCTAGCACTTAGACAAAACACATTAGTACTTAAAACAATGTACTAAGTCTAGGAACATACCTTTCTCTTTGATTTGTGCTTTTCTTTTTACTTGGCACATGAGAATTTAATTAAACGTGTTGGACACTTTATCACCAAAACATTATTGAAATTGCCCAAAGGCAAATTTCCCTTTCAGGTAGTGTAACACCCGGCTTTAAGGAACAAAGCCAGGTGCATCTCATACATGCGCCAAGAAGACAACATATATAATAACAGAGTGTATAGAGATAAATGTCATAAAACATCAGAGTATTTATTACATAGCGGAAGACTTATTACAAAATAAAGTAATAAAGATAAAACAAACTAAGGATCGTCGGCGCCAATGTCGACTGGGAAACGCCACCTAGATCAGATCGAACTCCTCCGTGCTAGGCGGCTCCTCCTGAACCACCTGATCTTCTCCTGTGGGGGGGTGTGAGACAGCAAGGGTGAGCTCACACATGATCATAGCTCAACAAGTTGTGGGGAACCAGTGGACACAAACTCACAAAGGTGTGAGTTCATGTGATGTGTAAGGCTTAATCAATGATAGGGGTTAAAGCTGAGCATTGCTTTTAAGTAGTTGGTCAAAATTTTATTAGCAATTACTAAGTGTAAGTAAATACCAAACCATAAGTAAAGTAATAGAACAAAATTAATAACAAACCCATGCATATGCGAATGACAAATTGAATTTAAGTTCCATAAATTAAACATCAGAGAGTCCTGAGCTGCTCATGACCGTGAGCTCGGCTAGTATACCAGTTTTACACTCTGCAGAGGTTGTACCCTTTACCCACAAGTCATGTTACCCATCTGCCAAGGGGTCATGAATCCCATACACCTCTACCTAGGAAGCGCGGCAGGGCAACACTACGAGGCCTTTACAAAGTTCCACTAGCTTCCGAAAACCCGCTACAGTTTATAGGAAGTTCCAATGCAGGGTTCCTGGCTGACTGCCATCGCAGCAAAATCAACCAGGGACCTCCCTACACTGACCACTCCCTACTGCCCTTGCCCCTTTCGGGTAAGGTAGTCTTCCACTAGCTTTCCTAATTAGTCAGCCAAGGGGTCCCATTCCTCCCTTGTGGTGGCACGTGGTTCTCAAGTTAAGCTCTATGTTCCAATTAACATTAATGATATCAACATGAACATGAACAGAATAACAACAAGAATTGGAACATAGAGGTAATAAATGATTATCCCAAAACCATATAAAGCAATAGCAAACTACCCAAGTGATTCAGGGGTAAACAAGGTAATGAGATAAACAATCTAGGGTGACCTATTGGGTCCCATCAAAATTAACCTATGCATGGATAAGTGATATTAAAGAACATTATTGGGTAAAAAGTGGTCAAGGGCACAACTTGCCTTCAATGAGCTCCTGCTCAGCTACCTCAACCTGCTGCTCACCAGGATCCTCAGCAACGGGCTCTTCTACTCGCCACAATAAAAACAAGCACAGGATATAGGAAAAATTAACATTACACCAAGCATGTAAACAAAATACACAGAGATATTCTACATATTAAAATAAAAACCTAGGAACTGGAATCATAATTTTCTGAGTTATAGATTTCAAGTTATGCATTTTCAAAGGTTTTATGTGCTTTAAATAAGATTAAGTGATAAATAAATTTCTTACTGTTCTCATGACATAACAGAGACTCTAGGTGAAAGAGAACAATATTACAAAATTTTAGCAACTGGAATGAAGTAATTTGGACTAAAGATGGATTTTCTATGAATTTATCAAGTTATAGTAATTGTTTTCATATTAAAAATCTATTTTCTAATTCATTTAATCAATTTCAAACCGCACTGGACTGGGCCTCAATTACCAGAAACGTCAGGGGCCAACATGTAAGTATTCTCAAGACTCAAAGCGCCCCTGGAGAGGACGGCGGGTTGAATCCGAGAAAACCCAGGGTCTCTTTAGATAATGTGCCACGCGAAGGGGGTATGCTCAGATCCCAGTCGTCCGATCTCTGCCCAGCGGCCCAGATTAAAACCCCCAGTAGGGATGCGATACGCATTCAGGGCGGTTGGATCAGCGATCCACGGCCCGCGTCAACCGAGCCCACAGATCAATCCTACATCGTCCGATCAAAGATCAACAGCCCCGATTTAATGTCGCGAAGGGGTATCGCCTGCTTCTAATCAGAGCCGTTCATTCACGGATCCATGGCCACGGCACCATCTCCTTCCCCCAGCCTATACTCAAGACGACGGCGAATAGCCCACGGCGGCGCCGCCCCGCCGTGACCAAACCCAGTGCTCGGTGGCCCAAATCCTAATCCTAACGTAAGGTACACGAACTAGAGATGAATGCGAGTCGGGGGAAAGAGTCCTTACCGTGAATCACGCCGAGTTGCGCCCTGCCCACGAAGGTGTGCGGATCTGCGGCGGAGCTCGCACGACGACGAGCAATTCGTTGAGATGTGGTCGCCAATCGGGTCTCCCAAGTGGACCACACGCACCTACGTTCCACCGCGAAGATCCTCGATCGCTACTCGAGGCCGAGCCGAGGACAAGGCCGTGAGTCCACGGTGGCGGCGGCACTCCCTCTCTCTGGATTGGTCTACGGTGATGGGGCTTCTCCAATGGTGGATCCGGTGGGATAGGCGCGGACGGGTCCCAGGAGCTAATAAGGGCACTCGGGTGGCCGAGAGGTTCGGGGGTGGTGGGCGCAAGCTGGCCAATTTCCAGAGAAAGCGCGGCGGCAGTTGCGGTCGTTTCCGCCATACGCGCGAGAGGTGGGCGATGACGTGTGGGCCCCGCGTGGAAGTGGCGTAGGGAAAAACCAGTGAGCGCGCGGTGAAGCGAAGGTGTGGCTGGCACGCGGGTCCCGCGAGACAGAGGGTGTGGCGCCCGTGAGTGCGGTGTGGAGGCTGACAAGTGGGCCCCGCCCGTCAGCGAGGGGAGGAACGAGCGCGGAAAGGGGCCCTGGGCCGCGCGGGAGGGGAATTCCCAGTGGGCTGAAATGGGTAGCCACGGCCCAGGTAAGGTGTTATTCTTTTCTTTTTTTTATTTTCTGTTTTCTTTTCTTTCCTAAGTTTATGTTTTTCAAATTTTGAATTCAAGTGCTGTTGTGAAGTTTATTCCTTAACCAAAAATATAAGTTTATGATATAGTATGCTCAAGTACAATTATTTGATTAATCATATTTTATTTATATTTATCTAGTACTTTTCTCCTCTTTTCTCAAATTCTAAAATTCCTTTTAGCTCTTTAAATTCCAATTTGGGACTTTAATGTATTTATTGTCTCATTATTTCCATGAGTGAATGCACAAACATATAAACACCAGCATGATGCACAATTTAATGATATATCCTTTTATTAATTATTTATTTATTATTATTTTTTTTGAATATGGTGTTCACAAGTGATGATACATGAAGATCAACCCACATAAAGAGAAATTGTTTTCTCTACTAGTATTATTCTTAGCAAATTACAAAGTGGGTGTTACAAATCCTACCCCCCTTAAAAATAATCTCGTCCTCGAGATTTAAGAAGAACTAGAGAAAAGGTGGGGAAAATCTATACGAAGCTCTTCTTCTCTTTCCCAAGTTGCTTCATCTTCTCCGTGGTGACTCCATTGGACTTTGCACATCTTTATAACCTTATTCCTTGTAACTCGAGTTAAAGTATCCAAAATCTTGATCGGGTACTCCGTGTAAGTCAAATCACCTTGAACACTGAGCTCTTCCATTGGTAACTGTTCCTCGGGAACACGGAGACACTTCTTAAGTTGAGACACATGGAACACATTATGCACATCCGATAGGGTAGCAGGTAACTCGAGTTGGTATGCCATCTCCCCAACTCTTCTAAAGATCAAGAATGGTCCAATATAGCGAGGGGACAATTTTCCCTTGACTTTAAATCTCCTCATTCCACGAAGTGGTGACACTTTGAGGTACACATAATCTCCTTCTTCAAATTCCAGTGGCCTCCTTCTATTATCTGCATAGCTCTTTTGCCTGGTTTGAGCAACTCTCAAATTCTCTCGAATTATACGGACTTGTTCTTCTGCTTCTTGAATCAGTTCAGGCCCAAAGAACTGTCTCTCTCTAGTCTGATCCCAATACAAAGGAGTCCTGCACTTCCTCCCATATAAAGCTTCAAAAGGTGACATCTTCAGACTGGCCTGATAACTATTATTATATGAGAACTCAGCATACGGTAGACTTTTATCCCAACTTCCTCCATGTTGAAGGGCACAAGCTCTCAACATATCCTCCAAAACTTGATTAGTCCTTTCAGTCTGTCCATCAGTCTGAGGGTGATAGGCTGTACTAAAATTCAACTTTGTACTCATATTCTCATGAAAGCTTCTCCAAAATCTTGAGGTAAACTGTGAACCTCGATCAGACACGATCTTCTTTGGTACTCCATGTAAACACACAATCCGGGCCATATATAACTCTGCTAGCTGAGAACCTTTATAAGTAGTCTTCACAGGAATAAGGTGAGCCACTTTAGTCAATCTATCCACAATCACCCATATAGCATCATATCCTTTCTGGGTGCGAGGCAATCCAGTAATGAAATCCATACCAATCTCTTCCCATTTCCACTCGGGTATCTTCAGTGGATGCAGTAGTCCAGCTGGCCTCTGGTGTTCAGCCTTAACTCTTTGACATACATCGCACATAGCCACATGTGCAGCTACATCTCTTTTCAATCCATACCACCAATATTTCCGTTTCAAATCCTGATACATCTTGGTACTACCAGGATGAATAGAATAATCCGAGTCATGGGCCTCCTTTAAAATAGTCTCTCGAAGGCTTTTAATATCAGGGACACACATCCTGTCCTTGAACCATACAGTGCCCTGCTCATCTTCCGTGAATTCCGGAACTCGACCTTCAGTAATCAGATCCTTAATCTCTTTTATTTTAGCATCACCAACTTGTCCTTTGCGGATCTCTTGCTCCAAAGTAGGTTCCACATCAATAGTAACTCCTTCAGTATGAGCAACTATCCCCAGGTTAAGTCTCCTGAAGTCCTCAACAATCTCATCGGGTAGCTGGGCAACAATAGCTGAGTGAACATGCTCCTTGCGACTCAAGGCATCTGCAACCAAATTTGCCCTGCCCGGGTGATAGTGAATCTCCAAATCGTAATCCTTAATAAGCTCCAACCAACGGCGTTGCCTAAGGTTGAGATCCTTCTGAGTGAATATATACTTCAAACTCTTATGATCCGTATATACTTGTCACTTGGTCCCCATGATATAATGTCTCCAAATCTTAAGCGCATGCACAACGGCTGCCAATTCCAAGTCATGAGTGGGGTAGTTCACTTCATGTTTCCGCAACTGACGAGAAGCATAAGCAATTACATGTCCTTCCTGCATGAGTACACATCCTAAGCCTTGGCCACATGCATCGCAATAGATGTCAAATCCTTTCTGTAGGTCTGGCATAACCAATACTGGTGGCGACATTGATCTTTTCTTCAATTGCTCAAAGCTGTCTTGGCACTTCTCGTCCCACTTAAATTCTTTTCCTTTCTCCAAAAGCGAAGTCATAGGCTTGGCAATCTTAGAAAATCCTTCGATAAACCTCCGATAATATCCAGCAAGTCCTAAGAAACTCCGAATCTCAGTAACTGTAGTGGGTACTCTCCACTCCATTATCTCCTTAACCTTAGCAGGATCCACTGCTATTCCTCCATTAGAAATAATATGACCAAGAAATGGCACTTCGCCAATCCAAAACTCGCACTTGCTGAACTTAGCATAGAGTTGATTATCTCGTAGCTTTTGTAGCACCAACCTCAGATGTTCCTCGTGATCACTATCACTCTGAGAATAAATAAGAATATCGTCGATGAATACCACGACGAATCTGTCCAAATACTCCATAAACACCTTGTTCATTAAGTTCATAAAATAGGCTGGTGCGTTGGTTAATCCAAACGACATAACAGTAAACTCATATAATCCATATCTAGTCGAGAAAGCCGTCTTGGGAATATCCGATGGTCTAATCCTCATCTGATGGTATCCTGATCGGAGATCAATCTTCGAGAATACTCTAGCACCTCTCATTTGATCAAACAGGTCCTCAATACGGGGCAACGGATACTTGTTCTTCACTGTAACATCATTAAGAGATCTATAATCCACACACATCCGCTGCGATCCATCCTTCTTCTGTACAAACAAGACCAGTGCTCCCCATGGTGAGGAACTCGGACGAATGTACCCAGCCTCTTGTAACTCAGTTAACTGCTTTTTAAGATCCTTCAACTCCTCTACGGACATCCTATATGGCCGTTTAGAAATAGGGGCGGTTCCAGGTAAGAGGTCAATAACAAACTCAACTTCTCTATCAGGTGGCATCCCTGGTAACTCCTCTGGAAAGACATCCGGAAAATCTCTGACCACCCGGATATTGTCACCAACAAACTCCTCAGGCATAAAGAACATTGCACGCATGGATGAGGAGGTTACTGCAATATTAACTTGAAATCTTTCTCCTTTAGTGGTAGTGAGTTCTACGGTACCTCTACCACATGCTATAACGGCCTTTGCCTTCCTTAGCCATGACATACCAAGGATCAGATCTATACTGCTTGACTCTAATATTATAGCAGTAGCTCCAAATTCTCTACCCATAATGGTCAATGTCAATCTACGTGTCATTTGATTCGCCTCAACAGGCCCTTTAGGTGTAATTACTATCAGGGGTTTTCTCATATTTAGCAGTGGTATTTCATTTGTGTTGGCATATCTAGCAGACATGAATGAATGTGTAGCACCAGAATCAAATAATATGGTTGCAGGAATTGCATTAACATAAAACATACCAATTACGAGGTCCCCTCCATCCGGAGTAGCATCAACGCTGACTTGATTAACCTTGGCAATAGAATATCCCTTGCCAGAGCTTGGTGTTTGCTGCCTGTTCTGAGCTGGAGTAGTAGCAATCCTCTGTGGGCAGACATTTGCATAATGACCAATCTTCCCACACTTGAAACATTGAGTGCCCGGACTCTGTCCTGAAAACTTCGTCGGGGTGCCAGTAGGGGTAGCCTGTCAAGGAGGTGGAGTCCTCAGTGGTGATTGCTGAACTGGGCGTGGTCCTCCTGGTCGAGTCGGTGTACCCTATGGGGAACTGTAGCGAGGACGAACACTGCTGCTTCCTTGTCCTTGAGATATTGCCTTTCTCTTCAAATCACCCAGCTGAACACGCTTGTGTTCAATAGCAAGAGCCTTATCCAACAGTCTCTGAAATGATGGAAATGTGTGTGCCACTAGAGCATACTGCAGTGGTCCATTAAGTCCTTCAATGAAATGCTCCTGCTTCCTCTCGTCTTCAGCAACTTCTTCAGGGGCATATCTGGATAACTGAATAAACTTGTCGCGGTACTCGCTGACTGACATACTTCCTTGCTTCAGCGACAGAAATTCCTTCTTCTTGATCTTTATCATACCAGCTGGAATATGGTAGTTCCTGAATTGTGTACTGAACTCTGCCCAAGTAATAGTATCCGCAGCATCATGGGCAGCAGTATAAGAATCCCACCAGTCGGCAGCAGGACCTGTCAGACGTCCAGAAGCATATAAAACCTTCTCCCGGTCCGTGCACTGTGCAATATTCAGCATCTTCTCAACGGACTTCAGCCAATCATCCGCGTCCAGTGGATCAGGTGAGCTGGCGAATGTAGGTGGCTTATGACTCATAAACTCCCGGTGCTTATCACGAGGTGGAACTGGTGGTGGTGGTGGTGGAGGCAGTGATACTTGTTGCTGTTGTTGTTGCATTTGCTGTTGCAGCTGCTGTTGTTGTGCCCTCCTTTCCTGGCGTATCTCATCTCGCTCCTGGCGTAACTCCTGGCGTATATATTCTCTTTCTTGACGCATCTCCTGGCGTTCTTGCTGCATCTGAGCACGCATGTCAGCCATAGTGTCCGCCATTTGCTGCATCACCGCCATCTGAGCAGCAACCAGTGGGTCAACTCCGCCTGGTGGAGGATTAGGAGGATTCATCTCTGCAGGCTGTGGCTGGGGTTGTCTGTATATTCTCCGAGTGTGACGATTGGGAGGCAAATCAATTCCACCACCCCGCCTGGTATTGACCATCTGAGTTAGATACATATGGTAAGAAAATAGTAGACAAGGCAGGTATTTACAACTCAGGTTACTTTGGGGGATTTATTAGCTAAGCAGATTAATATTTCACCTATCCTAGCTAATTCAATACCTTATGGTGGTACATACTAAGATGTCCATCTATAATAATTCAATCAATCAAAGAAGCAAATCAGGCATTTAGCATCAGTACAATCAAACAACATTTTTAAAGAAAGTAGTTTTTTTAATTTTGTCTTAGGTTCCCTATCTCCTAAAAATGTCATAAGGGTAGGGATTCCAAGGTGTGAAATCCATCTTGTCTTAGAGTAGAAAAGGTAAGAATAATCAGAGTAGAACAGTAGAAGGTGAGACATGATCAAGATAAGTTTAGAGAGAATCAGAGTAAGGTAAGTATAGAATGAATCAGAAGAAGGTAAGTAGTGAAGGGTCTGTCCATTTCTATCTAGGTTTCGTCCTATAGTCAACATTTCCTTTGATACCACTTCTGTAACACCCGGCTTTAAGGAACAAAGCCAGGTGCATCTCATACATGCGCCAAGAAGACAACATATATAATAACAGAGTGTATAGAGATAAATGTCATAAAACATCAGAGTATTTATTACATAGCGGAAGACTTATTACAAAATAAAGTAATAAAGATAAAACAAACTAAGGATCGTCGGCGCCAATGTCGACTGGGAAACGCCACCTAGATCAGATCGAACTCCTCCGTGCTAGGCGGCTCCTCCTGAACCACCTGATCTTCTCCTGTGGGGGGGGTGTGAGACAGCAAGGGTGAGCTCACACATGATCATAGCTCAACAAGTTGTGGGGAACCAGTGGACACAAACTCACAAAGGTGTGAGTTCATGTGATGTGTAAGGCTTAATCAATGACAGGGGTTAAAGCTGAGCATTGCTTTTAAGTAGTTGGTCAAAATTTTATTAGCAATTACTAAGTGTAAGTAAATACCAAACCATAAGTAAAGTAATAGAACAAAATTAATAACAAACCCATGCATATGCGAATGACAAATTGAATTTAAGTTCCATAAATTAAACATCAGAGAGTCCTGAGCTGCTCATGACCGTGAGCTCGGCTAGTATACCAGTTTTACACTCTGCAGAGGTTGTACCCTTTACCCACAAGTCATGTTACCCATCTGCCAAGGGGTCATGAATCCCATACACCTCTACCTAGGAAGCGCGGCAGGGCAACACTACGAGGCCTTTACAAAGTTCCACTAGCTTCCGAAAACCCGCTACAGTTTATAGGAAGTTCCAATGCAGGGTTCCTGGCTGACTGCCATCGCAGCAAAATCAACCAGGGACCTCCCTACACTGACCACTCCCCTACTGCCCTTGCCCCTTTCGGGTAAGGTAGTCTTCCACTAGCTTTCCTAATTAGTCAGCCAAGGGGTCCCATTCCTCCCTTGTGGTGGCACGTGGTTCTCAAGTTAAGCTCTATGTTCCAATTAACATTAATGATATCAACATGAACATGAACAGAATAACAACAAGAATTGGAACATAGAGGTAATAAATGATTATCCCAAAACCATATAAAGCAATAGCAAACTACCCAAGTGATTCAGGGGTAAACAAGGTAATGAGATAAACAATCTAGGGTGACCTATTGGGTCCCATCAAAATTAACCTATGCATGGATAAGTGGTATTAAAGAACATTATTGGGTAAAAAGTGGTCAAGGGCACAACTTGCCTTCAATGAGCTCCTGCTCAGCTACCTCAACCTGCTGCTCACCAGGATCCTCAGCAACGGGCTCTTCTACTCGCCACAATAAAAACAAGCACAGGATATAGGAAAAATTAACATTACACCAAGCATGTAAACAAAATACACAGAGATATTCTACATATTAAAATAAAAACCTAGGAACTGGAATCATAATTTTCTGAGTTATAGATTTCAAGTTATGCATTTTCAAAGGTTTTATGTGCTTTAAATAAGATTAAGTGATAAATAAATTTCTTACTGTTCTCATGACATAACAGAGACTCTAGGTGAAAGAGAACAATATTACAAAATTTTAGCAACTGGAATGAAGTAATTTGGACTAAAGATGGATTTTCTATGAATTTATCAAGTTATAGTAATTGTTTTCATATTAAAAATCTATTTTCTAATTCATTTAATCAATTTCAAACCGCACTGGACTGGGCCTCAATTACCAGAAACGTCAGGGGCCAACATGTAAGTATTCTCAAGACTCAAAGCGCCCCTGGAGAGGACGGCGGGTTGAATCCGAGAAAACCCAGGGTCTCTTTAGATAATGTGCCACGCGAAGGGGGTATGCTCAGATCCCAGCCGTCCGATCTCTGCCCAGCGGCCCAGATTAAAACCCCCAGTAGGGATGCGATACGCATTCAGGGCGGTTGGATCAGCGATCCACGGCCCGCGTCAACCGAGCCCACAGATCAATCCTACGTCGTCCGATCAAAGATCAACGGCCCCGATTTAATGTCGCGAAGGGGTATCGCCTGCTTCTAATCAGAGCCGTTCATTCACGGATCCATGGCCACGGCACCATCTCCTTCCCCCAGCCTATACTCAAGACGACGGCGAATAGCCCGCGGCGGCGCCGCCCCGCCGTGACCAAACCCAGTGCTCGGTGGCCCAAATCCTAATCCTAACATAAGGTACACGAACTAGAGATGAATGCGAGTCGGGGGAAAGAGTCCTTACCGTGAATCACGCCGAGTTGCGCCCTGCCCACGAAGGTGTGCGGATCTGCGGCGGAGCTCGCACGACGATGAGCAATTCGTTGAGATGTGGTCGCCAATCGGGTCTCCCAAGTGGACCACACGCACCTACGTTCCACCGCGAAGATCCTCGATCGCTACTCGAGGCCGAGCCGAGGACAAGGCCGTGAGTCCACGGTGGCGGCGGCACTCCCTCTCTCTGGATTGGTCTACGGTGATGGGGCTTCTCCAATGGTGGATCCGGTGGGATAGGCGCGGACGGGTCCTAGGAGCTAATAAGGGCACTCGGGTGGCCGAGAGGTTCGGGGGTGGTGGGCGCAAGCTGGCCAATTTCCAGAGAAAGCGCGGCGGCAGTTGCGGTCGTTTCCGCCATACGCGCGAGAGGTGGGCGATGACGTGTGGGCCCCGCGTGGAAGTGGCGTAGGGAAAAACCAGTGAGCGCGCGGTGAAGCGAAGGTGTGGCTGGCACGCGGGTCCCGCGAGACAGAGGGTGTGGCGCCCGTGAGTGCGGTGTGGAGGCTGACAAGTGGGCCCCGCCCGTCAGCGAGGGGAGGAACGAGCGCGGAAAGGGGCCCTGGGCCGCGCGGGAGGGGAATTCCCAGTGGGCTGAAATGGGTAGCCACGGCCCAGGTAAGGTGTTATTCTTTTCTTTTTTTTATTTTCTGTTTTCTTTTCTTTCCTAAGTTTATGTTTTTCAAATTTTGAATTCAAGTGCTGTTGTGAAGTTTATTCCTTAACCAAAAATATAAGTTTATGATATAGTATGCTCAAGTACAATTATTTGATTAATCATATTTTATTTATATTTATCTAGTACTTTTCTCCTCTTTTCTCAAATTCTAAAATTCCTTTTAGCTCTTTAAATTCCAATTTGGGACTTTAATGTATTTATTGTCTCATTATTTCCATGAGTGAATGCACAAACATATAAACACCAGCATGATGCACAATTTAATGATATATCCTTTTATTAATTATTTATTTATTATTTTTTTTGAATATGGTGTTCACAAGTGATGATACATGAAGATCAACCCACATAAAGAGAAATTGTTTTCTCTACTAGTATTTTTCTTAGCAAATTACAAAGTGGGTGTTACAGGTAGCCCACACGAGGACCAAGCACCACTGTCGAGTAACTCCGTAGAGAGCCATAGGCCTTCTCCACACGCAAGTGGTGCCCCGTTTCTAGCTCCTCTTGAACGTTGGTTGATTGCCCACTTCTTGGATTTCTTCACTATTTTATTGTGCTTCTTTTGGTCTTGAGTCTTGGACTTATGCTTGATATTTATTGATCTTCTAAGAAACTTTTAGGTCTTCTTTTGAGGTGATGTATCCTCTGGGCCTCAGCCCAATCCTCTTCACATCCTATGAACTACAAACACAAACACTAACAAACACATTAGTCCACAGGTTGTGTTGATCATCAAACACCAAAATCATTTAGTCAAATGGGCTGAGCTCCATTTTCCTTACAAGCTTGTTAATGAACCGAGCTAAAACACTGCTCAGCTCGTTACAAAATACAAATGAGTTGAGGCGCTAACGAGCCGAGTCGAGCGAGTTATCAAGCTTCGAGTTTTTTGTCCATCCCTACGGTTGGGCGAGGGAGGTCAAGTGCGGTGTGGCGAACTTGGTGGAGGGAGTCTAGGCGATAGGGAAGGGGTTAGTATTGGCGCACGATGTGAGGACATCATAGTGGAGCTACGGGATGGCTTTAGTAAGGTGGGCTCGAGTGACGTGGACTTAGGTCGTGGACTTGGGTTGTGGACCCACACTGACGGTGAGGACACATGTTAGAGGTGGACTCAAATCGTGGAGTAGGGGAAGTGGAGGATGCAGGCAACGTGCGTCGATGAACTGTGCGGGGAGAGCGAGAGATGTCTAGGAGGGAACCAGATGACATGTGTGGTCATCGTGTTAGCGAGAGGAGGCTGGGATGAACAACTCCGACATATGGGACCCAACGGTAGAGATGGGAGGCGGATGGGACACATAGTCACGAATTGGACCAACGGGGTGGGCTCGACCCATCGCGAGGAGGGGAAAGGGGGGTGGACGGCCAGAAACAGGACATGGAACAATTTTCCTTTTCTTTTTCTTATTAGAAAATTTAGGTATCTGAATTTGAATTCCAAATTCAAACAATTTTTGAAAACATTTGGCCATACATTTAAAATAATCTAGCATCCAAATAAATATGTACCGACATGTAATACAACAAACACTTGACCATATATTTATTTTAACGGTTTTATTACTCCATAAATAGTGTCATATGGAAAAACATATACACATACTTCTTTTTGAGAAAAAAATATATTAGGGTTTGGGTTTTAAAGAGAAATTTTAATGTCCACAAAAATAGGGTCTTACAAGGATCATACCAACAACACTAAAACCACGTCCAACATATGGTCACCTAAAACACGGTTTAGCACTATAGACTGCACTTCGCAGAGTGGAGTTTAAAATAAGAGATAAAATGGGTAAGCTAGTCAAACCATAGTTAGTTTTTCTTATCTTGATGGTATATATATATATCAAACTATTTTTTATTCTTATTTCCCAAATTTAGCTATATATTAACTTGTATTCGATACGGATTCTTGGATCTACCAAATTTAGCTACGCGTATTAACTCATAATCATTATCGATTATTCAGTATTAACTCGGTATTTTATGGTTTAATAGACCTCTACATCATCATAAAAGTTCAATGATGCATGATTTTATCTTTTTCTGATTAATCTAGACAGTCAGGTATGGATTCTTCAATTTAATCTAGACTAGACCATAAGCACTACCGGAATCCGAGGCTTTGCCGAGTGTCGACCTCTTTGCCGAGAGTCGCACTCGGTAAAGTTAGGCTCTCGGCAACGAGCCTCTTTACCGAGTGCTGAACACTCGGCACAGGACCCCACTCGGCAAAGACCACTTGGCAAAGGTGGCGCTCGGCAAAGGGCCGTCAGCGGCCGTCCTAAAGCTGACGGCCTTCAGTCTTTGCCGAGCGCCGAAGATTGGACACTCGGCAAAGGACTCTTTGCCGAGTGTCTTCTCTAGACACTCGGCAAAGTATATTTTTATTTTTTTTGATTTTGTCTCCCAAACTTTTTATGGTATGTTACTACACTATGTAGACCTACATGTATCATTTGTGGATAATTATAACAGAGTTTTCAATCATTAGTAGATTTAGTTCATTTATTTGAATTTCTTCGGAAAAATCAGATTTGAACTGCAGGTCACTCGAAACTTAAAAAACCGTGCATGCAAAAATGATATTCATGTTACTTAGCATAAGTTACGACCGATTTCAGGATCGGACCGGAAACTTCGAGCAACATGCTCACTAAACATAGCCATGAACTTGCCATCCACATGTTTAAAAATTGTATAAAACACAAACAAAGTCAGAAAATCATGAAACTTCTCCACGTGTCATGATATCATATGTACAGGCTGTGATAAAAATTGAAAAAGTTTTGAGAAAACTATGACGCGCTATGTGTACAAACCTAAGAGATCCACATTGAAACTCTATGATTTCATGTGTAGTTCTCTTAGGTTTCTACATATAGTGTCTCACAACTTTCTCCAAACATTCTAAAATTTTTATCACAACCTGTACATATGATATCATGACACGTGGACAAGTTTCATGATTTTCTGACTTTGTTTGTGTTTTATACAATTTTAAAACATGTGGATGGCAAGTTCATGGCCATGTTTAGTGAGCATGTTGCTCAAAGTTTTCGGTCCGCTCCTGGAGTTGGTCGTAACTTATGCTAAGTAACATAAATATCATTTTTGCATGCACGGTTTTTCAAGTTTCGAGTGACCTGCAGTTCAAATCTGAATTTTCCGAAGAAATTCAAATAAACGAACTAAATCTACTAGATATTGCAAACACAGTTATAATTGTCCCCAAATGGTACATGTAGGTCTACATAGTGTAGGAACAAACCATAAAAATTTTGGTGGCCAAAACAAAAAAATACAAATGTACTTTGCTGAGTGTCAGCTGGTTGACACTCGGCAAAGTATGCTTTGCCGAGTGCCCCTGGGTGACACTCGGCAAAGAAGTGTAAATTAATCTTTGACGAGTGTCACCTGGTCGACACTCGGCAAAGGAGCCTTTGACGAGTGCCGCCGATCTGGCACTCGCCAAAGCTTATTTTAAAATTTTAAAAAATCTTTGCCGAGTGCCAGATCACGGGCACTCGGCAAAGAAGTAAAATAAACTGTCCGCCCGACCTTCTTTCTCCTTCTTTCTCTCCTCTCACTCTCCCTGCTGTCAGCCGCCGCGCCGCCGCTTCCCTGCGCCGCCGCCTCCCCGCGCCGCCGCCTCCCTGCAAGCCCACCCGTGCCCACCGCGCCCGCCGCCGCCCCACCGTCGTCCTGTCGCCCTCCCCAAGCCGCAGCCTCCTCGGGCCGTCGTCTCCTCCCCGCGCCACCGTCTCCCTCGCCCGCCACCGTCTCAAGGTATAAAATTATAAAATTATGTATTGATGTTTATATTAATGTATTGATGTTTTATAGATTAATGTATTGATGTTTCATAGATTATGTATTTGAATAAACACATGTTTATATTAATGTGTTGATCACTCATTATATGTCTCCCATCCAATCCACCACCGCACACCGCCACTCGCACCGACCCTCACACAACACACTCCCACAACACACTACCCCATCCTATCCACCACGCCGTCACCGACCCTCACCACGCCACTCACACAACACACTCCCCCATCCAATCCACCACCGCACGGACCCTCACACAACACACTACCTCGTCCTATCCACCACCGCACCGACCCTCACCACACCAACGTCTACAATTCCTCGTTGTCGTGCCGTTGAATTGAATATATATATATATGTGTGTGTGTGTGTGTGTTTGTGTGATTGCCGGCCATCGTGTCGTTGAATTATTAGTGGAAGACAGCCATTGTGCTGATACTTTTATTTGCAGGATTTCGAAACCTCCCCGTGCAGGGGAGGTGCTGACGAAATTTTCTGTTGCTAGGCTTCTGTTAGAGGATGGAGAACCGTGAGTGGATGTACACGGGCCGTAGAGGAAGGAACGATGTCACCACTGAATGGATTAGAAAGACCGATGATTTCGTGGAACGGGCATATGGCGAAGCTGCTAAAGGAGCGAGTCTAGTCCCATGCCCTTGCAGCAAATGTGCCAACCGGAAAAGAAAACCAAAGAAGGCCATGGTAGAACATATTTGGAAGAATGGATTTACGCCGGGCTATACTCGGTGGATATTTCATGGTGAAGCGCATCGTACGAGAGAGGAGGTGCTGAGACAACGTGTCGAGGATTATGACACGGATGCGGGGATAACAGATATGTTGAACGACTATCAGGAGGCACAGTACATGGGAGGATGTATGGATGACGAGCCAGAGCCGACTGCAAAGGCGTTCTACGACATGTTCGACGCGGCATAGAAGCCCCTTCACGACCAGACATAGGTTTCTCAACTGGATGCCATTGGGCGTGTAATGGCGTTCAAGTCGCAGTACAACATGAATAGAGACGCATTCGATGGCTTGTTGACGGTTATTAGGAGCCTGCTTCCGGATGATCATGTTCTGCCAAAGAGCATGTACGAGGCATAGAAACTCCTTTGTGCACTCAAGATGACGTATGAGCAGATTCATGCTTGTCCGAAGGGCTGCGTGCTATTTAGGAAAGAATACGCGGAGGCAAAGTATTGTCCCAAGTGTACATCGTCTAGGTTCATGGAGGTAGACTCTGGTGATGGACAGAAGAGACAGCTCGACATCCCCTTGACAATCCTACGGCACCTTCCGTTCATACCGAGGATCCAGCGTCTGTACATGACAGAGGAATCCGCGAAACAGATGACATGGCACAAAAATGGAAAACGATACAATCTTGACAAGATGGTGCACGCATCCGATGGTGAAGCATGGAAACACTTTGATGTCATTCACCGTGAGAAAGCCCAAGAGGCTCGTAATGTATGTGTTGCGTTGGCCACAGATGGTTTCAATCCCTATGGAATGAGCGCTGCCCCATACACATGTTGGCCCGTGTTTGTTATCACAATCAATCTCCCCCCTGGTGTGTGCTTTCAAAGGCAGAATATATTCATGTTGTTGATAATTCTCGGACACCCGGGGAATAAAATGGGCGTGTACATGGAGCCTTTGATCGATGAATTGGTACGTGCCTGGGAGGAAGGGGTATGGACGTATGACCGAGCTACGAAGACAAACTTCAGAATGCATGTTTGGTACCAGTACTCCATGCATGACTTATCGGCGTATGGGCTATTCTGTGCCTGGTGTGTTCACGGTAAGTTCCATGCCCAGTTTGCAAGGAAGCTCTCAGGTTCATTTGGTTGAAAAAGGGTGGCAAATATTCGTCCTTCGATAAACATCGACAGTTTCTCCCTGCTGACCATCCATTCCGCCTAGACATCAAGAACTTTACGAAAGGTGTCGTAGTGACAGACCGCCCACCTGCAACGATGACTGGTGCCGAAATTCGTCAACAGATAGATGGGCTCGTGGCCAATACAGAAGGTGGTTTTGTGGGATATGGTGAGCAGCATATGTGGACACATAAGTCTGGCTTGACTCGGCTCCCCTATTTTGACGACCTGCTCCTTCCACACAACATTGACGTGATGCACACTGAAAAGAATGTTGCCGAGGCACTGTGGGCAACAATTATGGACATTCCTGATAAGTCAAAGGATAATGTGAAGGCAAGAGTGGATCTGGCAGCGTTATGTGATAGACCAAAACTAGAGATGAAGCCGCCAAGTGGCGAAAAGACGTGGAGAAGGCCTAAGGCCGATTTTGTCCTAAGCAGGGCCCAAAGGAAGGAAGTACTTCAGTGGATCAAGATGTTGATGTTCCCTGATGGGTATGCAGCTAACCTGAGTAGGGGGTGAACTTATCTACTATGCGAGTCTTAGGGATGAAGAGTCATGACTTCCACATATGGATTGAACAGATTCTTCCTGCGATGGTTCGAGGCTATGTCCCTAAGCATGTTTTGCTAGCGCTTTCAGAGTTGAGTTATTTCTTCCGTCAGCTTTGTGCAAAAGAGTTATCTTAGACCATGGTTGCAGACTTGGAAAGATTGGCACCCGTGTTACTGTGTAAGCTTGAGAAGATATTTCCACCCGGCTTCTTCAATCCAATGCAGCATTTGATTCTTCATCTCCTCTATGAGGCACGAATGGGGGGGGCGTGCAGGGACGTTGGTGCTATCCAATCGAGAGATGTCTAAAGACTATTCAAAAGAAATGTAGAAATAAATGCAAAATCGAGGCTTCCATTGCAGAGGCATACATTCTAGAGGAGGTCTCAAACTTCACAACAACTTATTATGGTGACAAACTGCCGAGCGTGCATAATCCACCCCCTCGTTACAATGATGGCGACAATGAATCGAACCTTAGCATATTTCGAGGCCAACTCGGAAGCGCAAGTGGCTCGACCACCAAGACCCTAACACATGAAGAGTGGCGGCATATCATGCTATACGTATTGACCAACCTTGAAGAGGTGACGCTATACATGGAACAATTCCTTCATGAATTCTGGCGTCGATCAAGGGACCCCACTCCACAGGAATATGACACTCTTCTTAGAAAGGGTGCGAGAAATGGGTTGCCCGATTTCATTTCCTGATTCAAACTTAAGGTACGTGCTTAGTTTGTAAAAGAGATACGTCTTTGAACTCAATTTAGCGTCTTTTAACTTGCGAATACTTGCAGGGCCAAAGAGATCCATCTATGAGTGCCGAGTTGAGACAAGTAGCCAACGGCTTTGCTTATAGGGTCAAGAAATATTCTGGGTATGACGTCAATGGATACCGTTTTCGCACAACAAACTACGACAAAAGTCGGCCCAATCGAAAAATAACGTGTTCTGGAGTCTTTACGCCCGACCTTCACAATGTCGATTATTTTGGACGAATCGAAGAAATATATGAGCTCAATTTTTATGGTTCCAAACCTCTTACTCCAGTGATATTCAAATGTCATTGGTTTGACCCTCAAGTGACGAGACGGACACATTCTAATCTTGGGATAGTCGAAATTCGACAAGATTCCACCTTAGCAGGAGACGATGTCTATATCGTGGCCCAATAGGCCACACAAGTGTATTATCTCCCATATGCGTGCCAAACGAAAGAACATCTTAAGGGTTGGGATGTTGTGTATAAGGTATCGCCGCACGGGAGGTTACCTGTTCCTAACGATGAAGATTACAACTTAGACCCGGACACATATGATGGAGAGTTCTTCCAAGAAGATGGGCTAGAAGGGCGATTTGAGATAGACTTAACTGAAGCTATCAGAATGGACGTAGATATTGAAATGGTTGTTGGTGAGGAGGATGATGAGGTGCAAAATGATAATGACTTAGTAATCCTTGAAGGCAATGACATTAATGACGAACTTGCGTCTTCCGATGGTGTTGAGATTGAAATGGTTGATAGTGATGATGAGAGTTATGATCCGGCTAACCGCGACACATATGAAGATTATTTTTAATCGATGTAATGCTATATGACTTTTTATTTCGCACCTGTTTTTAAATACATCTTTTTATATGTGCTTATTTGTTTACTCTTAATTGCAGGTTGTTGGACAAATATGGTGGGCGGTTGGCTGAGGAGGAGGAGGGGGGAGGAGGAGTAGGACGGCGGACGAGGCAGAGCAGGTCGAGGCACAGCAGGCGGCGCAGCAGGACGACCTTGTCCAGCAGCAGGCGGAGCCTCAGGTCGACGACGACCAGCAGCAGGACGATGACGACCAGCAGCAGGACGATGACGACCAGCAGCATGCCGCCTCAGGTTCTGGCGGCTCAAGTTCGAGGAGCATCTACCTGCGAGGCCCCGCGAGTCTCCCTCTGCGTTCCATACTTCGGGACAGGCGACCGCTGATTCGGCCGGATGGGGAGAGGTATGTAACTTTATGTTCTTCATTCTATTTTGTGTTCAAAATCATAATATAAACTAATACTTTTTATTTATCACTTGGACAGGTCTTGGACGGTTCTGGATTATGCTGGGGGTCATCGTCGCCCCCCTAATGGCATCCTCGGCCTGTTGTGCAGGGAACACTTCCCTGGACTGGTGGAGTATGCCGGAGTGACGGGCCCAGCTTTCACCTTCGACCACTACGCCGTCGCCCCCGATGCAGTAGACTGGGACGACCGGGAATTCGCAAACAAGGCGGAGCGGGTGAAGCAAGAGCTGTGGGTAAGTCTTAGTATAATGTAAAATATGTCGCATTCGTTGCAAATTCTTGAAATAATGTATGGATACATCGTTTTTGTATGCAGGATTTCTTCAGATGCGAGGCTGGATACGAGGCTAGGGCGAATGTGGTGGCCACCACGAGCTGTAAGAAGCTCGTTGTGGACATGCACTATGAGGCCCGAATCCAGGCCATCGTCACCTACCATGGCTCCGTACTTGGGGAGAGGGTGAACAAGCAGCAAGCCCGAACCATGTCGTTGACCAGGGACCAGTACCTGCAGGTAAAGTAATGCATGTTTGGTTTCAGCACTCCATGCATGAAATTTATTTTATCTTCTGATATGCACTTTACGTGTTTACTTTGTAGGTGATTCCACATTGGTGCGCCGCACATCCTCTGTGCTGGGAGCAGATGGTGGATAGGTGGTGTTCGGCTGAGTGGGAGGAGGCACACACCGCTAGCCGGGAACGGCGTATGATGATGCAAGGTCCCTCCCACCACCAAGGCAGCCGGAGCCTGGGGCAATATGCCGAAGTATGTGTACGCACTCTTTTTTATTTAGGTATATAGCATTGGATTAGATATTGTTTCTAACTATCTCGTTGGTTTTCTTGCAGTCGGCGTCACATGGTGGCCGGCCTTGCTCCACCATCTCGGCCTATGCTATGGCCCATAAGGGCAAGGCGACGTCAGACGTCACCTACAACCCAGATGACGAGCCCAAGGCCTACACCAACCCCGTCGTCTACAGCCGCCTTCATGACTACAACGCCATGGCGCAGGAGGTCCATGGCCCAGACTATGATCCAAGCACCGAGCCGATCGACCCCGATGTGCTCATGAGGGTCGGAGGAGGCAAGAGACATGGGCGCTACTAGATTGCCGACTCGGCAATCGACTCGTCCTCCACTCCCACTCTGTCTCAGGTGAGAGCAAGGAGCACGGGCTCGAGTCCATCCATACGACCTCGACACGACAGCTCACAGCTTCGCATACAACAACTCGAGGTTAGTGCTTCTGTAACTCGTCCTTCCTTGAGTTATATACCTTCTCTTTGAGTTACTATAACGTTGGCTTGTAATATTACAGACTCAACTAGAAGAAGAGAGGAGGGAACGTCACGAGATGGAGGCGAGGATTATGGCGGAGTAGGAGGCGGAGCGAGAGGCTCGCCTGGCGGCTGATCAGAGGATGGCGGAGATGTTCCAGTACATGCAGAGCCTTGGCGCCGCACAGGGCATCGCTCCGCCACCTCCATTGTTCCCTCTAGTTGACCCTGCTCTCTTCCATACTCCTGTGAGTATCAAAATTGTAGTTAGATGTTGGTAATGCATCTGGTATAACACATACAATCTCTTCTCTGTGCAGGGACAATCTGCGGCTGCATCCAACAACCCTCCTGAAGGGTTTAGCCCAACCTAGCACCAGACCAACCGCCCACCTCCATGAGTTTGTGTTGAATACTTATGTCTGTGTGTTTGAAGACTTTAAAACTTGTGTTAGTCACTTATGTTTGTGTTGGATACTTATGTCAGAGATTGAGACGTATGAGACATGTTTGTGTTGGGATTGAAATGTTGAACACTTATGTTCGTGATGTATATTTATGTTTGTGTTGGCTATTTATGTTTGTGATGTTATCTGTGATGTATATATGTGATATATATGTGATATCTTTTGTTTGTGTGATGGAATAGGGAAAACAAATAAAAAAGGTGCCTACTGGTCACTTTGTCGAGTGTAACACTCGGCAAAGAGGTGCTTTGCCGAGTGTCAAGGACATAACACTCGGCAAAGAACCAAGACCTGGGCACCGGTATAGGTTCTTTGCCGAGTGTAATGTCTCTGACACTCGGCAAAGAAGCACGCTTTGCCGAGTGCCGGACCTAGCACTCGGCAAAGAACCTGACATGAGGACCCTCCATGACGGGTTCTTTACCGAGTGTCCCAGATGGCACTCGGCAAAGATGGGATCGTTTGCCGAGTATCACCAGGGACACTCGGCAAAGCCGCCGTCTCCGTCACCCGGCGCCGTAACGACTGCTTTTCTTTGCCGAGTGCCCGAAAAAAAGCACTCGGCAAAGAAGGCTTTGCCGATGCACTGTGTGCCGAGCCTTCTTTGCCGAGTGCGACACTCGGCAAAGCCTTTGTCGAGTGTTTTTATGGCTTTGCCGAGTGCTTCGGGCACTCGGCAAATCCTGCGAATCCGGTAGTGAAGACCGTACCATTACGAAATTTAACGGATTCTCTTTTCTCTGGTTAATTTGTAAATTGTAGGCCTCTTTGTCGAACATGAGGGCTTCTTTTAATATTGTTTTATTAATATAATAGGTTCGATAACAAGTTTTAAATGATTTTCCCTATACATAAACAAGTTTTTTTAGCACATTTCGATTTCGAATTAATTAAATTTTAACATGACTAAGGGGTTCAAATCTTGCGAAGTCTTCCACATGATTTGTGATGTTTTAGATGTATTCAGAAGGGAGATCCGATCCAACCCCGACAAGGCATCAATGGGTTTCCCCAAAAGATGGGGCACAAGAAAAGAGGCACACATCCGCACATACAAATTGCACGTAGTACATAATGCCAGCCAACTATGTGGCCACACTTGTACTGAAGTATACGTTCCTTTTTTTGGCCTTACATATATATGCTATACGTATGCCAATATTTACCAATATATGTATTTACGTATGCATGTATGTGTCTCTTATGTTTAGTTTACAGAGGGAAGAAAATGAGTACAAGGAAAATTGGTACACCAGAACAAAAACGGGCAAATGCAAAACAAAGAACCAAAAAAGTGTGACTAAACAATTATACACTTCCTATCTTCCTTTGCTGTATACAAATTAATTATCCTTAACCCCCCAACAACAATGCCTAGCAAAAGGAATTAATCTTCTAGCTAAGTAAATTAAGAATCATCTGGGAAGAAGACGACGAAGGTGGTTGTGATATAATCTCATATTCATATATCCCATCCCATTCATCACCTCCAGGCACCATGCAATTTTTCTCTTTCTAGATGCTCATCTCTCTCTGTCTAGCACCCTCTATCTCTTCTCTGGTTACTGTTTTGTCTCTCTCTTTCTTTCATCGATCCTTGCTCTTCCAAATGCGTGATGGGCGCATGCATGAGCCATGAATAAAGGTGATGTAAGCGATGTGTAAGCATCAACAACCGCTGTAGTCTCTCAAGGAGAACCGCCCGGTGCTGTCGGGCCCGGCGGCGTTGCCGGCGCCGGCGTGCTGCAGGCCCAGCGTCAGCGACACGTCGCCGGCGGCAGCGCCTGCCGCAGCGGGCCCGTAGCGCACCCTCACCCCGGGCTCGAACCGCCCGTACAAGTCGTCCGCGCCACCGCCAAGGAGCTCCACAGGGTCGATCCCGACGAACGCCGCGTCCGCAGCCGAGGGACCGGCGGCGCCCGGGTCGGGCTTGTGGGGCATCACCCCAGGCACCGTGCCGAGGTGATGTTGCTGTTGCGGGAGCTGCGCTGCGCCGGTGGTGGTCGGGGAGTGCGAGTCGTCGGCGCCGGAGGGGTCGTTGACGGACTCGGGGCCCCCGCCGCCGGCCGAGGAGCCGTCGAGCTCCCTGCACTCCTGCTGATACATCTCTTCGATCATGGGCTTCCATAGCCGGACACGGGCGTTGATGAACCAGTTGGAGACCTGGAGTTGATCCAAAGGAAAGCAAACAAATTATTGAAGGGACAAGGGTCCACGCACGGCCTGTGGGCTGTGGCGCCATGCGTGCATGCATGCATGCATGCATGACAAATATAGTTGTTTGCTACTAGAAAATGATTCTATTGGTTCTGTGAAATAAGTCTAAAAAATGAACTAGAAGACTAAAAGTGGAAAAAACAACTTCATCCGATTTGCTACATGCCTAGAATCTTCTCACGTCAAATAACCTTCCACAAAGAACCACTAGCCCTAGCTACCTATTAGCGAAGCTAGCAAATATTTTATCGGAGTTATTAGGTGACCCAAAAAAAAAAGGCTTGAATCCGCCCCTGTACCTAGTTCTCCCTGTCATGTTTCAGTTTTATGTTGTCATTACTGTATTGTTTCATTTGTGTCCAATGTTTCGGATCCATTTATTTTTGTAATATAGCAATAGGCTTTCCTGTTATGGTTATATTCTACACATGTTGTTTCCCACACGAATATAAATACTCTGCTTTTTACATATTATAATAGTTTTGTCTTAGGTCAAACATTTCTATCTTTGACCATCTTGTATAGGTTAACAATATAAGGTTTATGTTTTTAGATTCACCATGAGAAAATACTTTTATAATATATAGTTTGCATGTTGTTGAACATCAAATTTGATGGTCAATGTTAAGAGAGGTTAACATAGGACAAACCTAATAAGACATGTAAGGATTGTACAAACTAATTCTGAGGGCAATTTGGTGTGCCATATAATACTAGCTACCATCCATACATGTGTTTATATGTTTACACTCTTTCTCCACCTTACAGTTCATAATAATTTACTTGAGAATTCCTACATTGTAGTTTGTTGTTCCCTTAAGATAACATTTACTCCCTAAGTCATTGAAAGAATAGATTTGTAGACTGAAATTTTGTGCGAACATAAATCAAAGTCTAAACCCTCCTCCTTCATTAAACCTATTTATTTCCTCTAGGTTTTCAGTGGTCAATGTACCATTTATTTCTCCTAGACATCATACTCCAATGGTTGATATAGTGGATGCAACACTTATTATATTATTTTAAACAATAAAACTCATTGCTTTAGCATCTCGGGTAAATGGTACTCATTTCTCAAACTTCTCAGTACATGGTGAGTGCAATTAAAATTAATAAGCTCAATAAGTGGTAGTAAGGTCTTTTCTCTTATTTGCTAATTGTCTGAAGCTGTTAGAAATCTGTTCTGCCATGAACATATGGTGTATTTTCATTCTGATTATATATTGTGTTTGTGCTACACACTGATAACAATAAATTAGTATGATGCAAAAATTCAAGGAATTAAATCACACTTGCATGGGATTGTCCTTTGCATAAAATAGTCACAACACATTGTCTACAACTTCCAAAACACAAATGTTGGTTGCATAGTTGTACATTTTGATTTCTAAAGCCACAAATCAAGGGATTAATTTTGGGAAAATAAGAGTACTACAAAATAAAGGGATCCATATTATTTTAACTTTTAGGACCAAATTTTACTATCGATAGGCACACACCTCTACATATGTTCTTTGTTGTAGCATTATAATATATGCCTGCATGCATGAAGAAATTAAACTAAATTTATAGTAATTAAGTATATATCTTACAACAAGATTCTATGTGTACAAAAATTAATGAGTTGCACCTGAAAAGTATCATATGATGTAGTGGAAGCATATAATTTTTATAGAACCACATTTAGCAAGTGAAACTCGTTCTTATTTTTCAATATATTTTTCATACACACACACACAAATTATTTGAAAATGTAAAATTTGCAAATGGGTGTACATTGCACGATCAAGGGCATTGGAAGACACAGGGACAATGTTTTCTTGCTTCAAGATGAAGGCATGCATATAGTTGGTTACACGAAAAGGTGCCAGTATTATTAGCTGTTCATCAGTTAAATGCTTTGCTGATATAGTATACATATGTAAATGATGTGAACAATGTTGATGCGATCAAAGCTAGCACCCTGAAACAACGTTAAAATCTACTAGGTTAGACCAAATGATGAATTTAATATGAAAGAATCTATGTATATGGACCAAGTAGGTTAACAAGTGGTCACCCACTGGCTGCTTAAACAAGTTATAGTAGCTTATCAGAACAACTTGGAATAAACGATGTGCCAACTGGTTGTACAGAATTGTGGCATACGCACATACGGTGCAACCGAGGGGTGATATACTTATTAGAAAAAAAACGTCACTTAAATTTTGACAACATGTTATTAAGATTCTGTCGACATTATTGTACCACATTAATTAAGGCCATGTTTGAATGCGGTAGAGCTAACCGTTAGCTGCTGAAATGAGCTGTAGATATCCATACAGACCGACTAATGGTTCAGCTATTAGCTACTTTTAGCAAATCAGCTAATAGTTAGCCAACTATTTGTTAGCTATAGCTAAGGGGGTGTTTGGTTTCTAGGGACTAATGTTTAGTCTCTTCATTTTATTCCATTTTAGTCTATAAATTGTCAAATATAGAAACTAAAATAGAGTTTTAGTTTCTATATTTGGTAATTTTGGAACTAAAATGGAATAAAATGTAGGGACTAAAAATTAGTCCATAGAAACCAAACACCCCCTAAATCTAGTAGTAACTTTTTAGCCAACTAATTGTTAGCTCTAGTGTATTCAAACAGGGCCTAAGCATAACATGTATCGTATATAGCTAGGTAGCTAGGATCGTTTAGATATTTTGGAATCACGGAATATATAGTTGCCGTCATTAGAAAAACTTCCCACATGGACATGGTTATATATATGGTATCTTTAAATATATAACCGGTTGGTGGGTCCAGAGAATTCATATATTTTTCATAAGTATGCTATCAATATATGGTATAACAAATGATAAGTATATATATACTGGGCCACAATGTAGGTATGCACAGATTTCACCTAAGATGCCCGGAGAGGATAAAGGGCCAAGGGGAGAGCTAAGAGGGACCCAGTTTGCGTTGTCGCGCTGGGCAAGAGCAGAGGAGCCAATGTTTCTACGATGCGGCCATCGATTGATAATGACCCAGTGCCCTCAAGTTGGTAGACATGAGGGGGCACTTGTTCAGGGACCACGTAAGTGCATGCAGGAAATAAACAAAAGAGGCCAAGAGAGAAGGAGAAAGATAGACTGGAGAAGGTTAGGTGAAAAAACAAGCATAAAACCTGAGGCGCGCTGCGCAGTAGCGTCAGTCCAACGCCATCATGCATGCTAAAAATATATATATGTGGGCATGCATGATCATGTCATCTTAATAGTTTCCTAACTTCAGTTTTTCTACTACACATTCACATAAGCTTAGTGCCATATATAAACTAGGATATGTATATATGCCTACATGCATATATTAGTGAGCTCTAGAAACTATCTTAAAACGTTCTGTGAGCCTCTTGCTAATTCCATAAATTCAATCAAGCTGTTGTCTGCTGAGGTTATCGACTTGTTGGTCTCAGCTAATTGTCTGATTTTCCAACCTAGTTATTCTATCATATGCACAGTAGTATTATATTGAAATGATTTAATTCTCCAGATTTCAGAAGTTGCTACCACTAAATTATGAGTGTGTTTGTACATATTATATACTCAGCATAAGCATATATTTAAGTGGCCATATATTGGCGTCAGTTTCTATTCACCTCTGGGAGACTGGGGCACACTGTCTACTATATATGCATATATAAGACAATGCAGACGGCCATGCTGAGTCGATGCCAAAAAGGAGTGCATCCAAATCAGCAAACACGAAGAGCATAACAAACAGGAAAAACTGCCAAGCTAAACAGTAGGCGATATATATAGATATTCAAATCATGCAAGCATGCATGCATACATAAGGTACGTATTATCTGTAAAACAAGCTAGGTAGCCAAAGAAAGCTCTGACTCCACACTGTGCATGGGTGCAAGTGTACAGACCTGGTTCCTGGACAGCCCGGTCTGCCTCGCCAACAGGTGCTTATCGGCGTCGCTCGGGTACCTGCAGAGACGGCACGAGAGGGAATTAACAAGCCATATGCACACAACATGAGAATCATTCCCGGCCATACGACGCCGCACATACTGTACGGCACGTAGAAAAGGACCCGTGTTAAGGCTGCCCCTGTACGTACGTGTGTGCTGGCAGCAGCACACTATCTTCTGCCTGGCTGCTAGCTGAGCTGCGGCCGACTGCACACAGCCTGCAAGCGCATACTATGCGTGCATGCAGCAGCAGAAGCCGCAGGAACAGCACCACCACTGCCACTGCGTGCGACGTGCTTAGCACTATTTGCCAATCATATACCCATTATAATATGTGACCGATGATCATATGTACTGTGTCTGTGTGGACGAGCACTGATATCCATGCACGCACATGCAAGCTAGCACAAGCAGCATGGCAACTATAGCTAGGCCAGCCAGCCAGCCACACCACTCTCTGCAATCTGCATGCATGCATGCAGCACCAGGAGCCAAGGGAAAAACGGATTCCGAGACCGATATATTCCCCCCCTCTGGTGCTTTGATCTCTCGCAGCAGACGGCAATGCCTGGCAGCATGATAACGGGATCTGGACCACCAGACGACGCTGGCTGGCACGGTGGAAGGCAAAAGGAGGCCCGGCTGGCTCGTCGCCCGCGCGCCCATGCCGGTTGCAGCAGCAGCTCGCTCGCGGGCGCGGCAGAAAGGCCCGCCTCGCCCCGCTCATGCGCGCAGCAGAACGCGCGCGGACGGACGGAAGAGCAGCCTTCTCTTTCTCTTTCTCTAGCGGCGGCCCGGACTCCGGAGGAGAGAGGCTGAGAGCAGACGACAGAGTTCCTGCCACTGACGGGCTGAGACTGACCGCAGTAATAAAACCAGAAAAAAAGGTAAATTTCTGCAATGATGGGAAAGCTAAACCCCGGGGGGGCAAAAGGGGAGGAATATACACAGGCGCACAGTCCCCGGCATGCATGGCTTGCTGCCTGCGTCGTCCGGGTATTTTTTTTTAGCGTGGATCTCGAAAAAATTACTGCTTTTGCTAAAGCGCAGCAGCAGCGAAACACAGCAGGCAGCAGAGAGGGGCGCGGCGCGGGCAGGGGGGAAAAAAAGCAAAGCAGAAGCTGCCCGTGATGAGTACGAGTAGAGGAGCTATAGCGCTCGCTGCATGCATTGGTCGAGCGAGATGAAGGGAGGAAAGGAAGTACACACGTACGGGTGGAGGAAGTGCTCGAAGAGCCATGAGCGGAGGATGTTGACGGAGCGCTCGGGGAGGCCGCGCTGGGGCCGCCATGCCTCCTGCTCCATCATCCCCATGTGGTGGAAGGCGCGCTGCTGGCGGAGGCTCTGGTCGATGGCGCGCAGCCTCGGCGTCTCGCCCTTGGTGAGCCCCGAGCTGGTGCCGGCGTCCTTCTCGCCCAGCAGCTCGCACGTGGCCCGCAGCTGCGCCGCGATGGCGTCCTTGAGGCACCGGAAGTGCCGCGACATCGCCTTCTGCGCCAGCGCCGTGTACGGCGTCGCCGCGCCGAACCCCATCACCGAGTCGAAGAAGTTCACCACCATCTGCATCTGGTCGCAGTAGTGGTTGTACCGCCGGTCCACCTGCTCGTACGATCACGCATATGCATGCATACCCAAGGAATTGTTATTACTTGTTGCATATCCACCAGAAAATTAATCGTTCTATCCCTAGCAAAGTAAATCAAAGTAATAATAATCGAAACGTGGAATACATGCATGGTGGAGGAGGAGGAGGAGGAGGAAGAAGAAGAAGAAGAAGAAATTCCTACTAGTCAGTACTTGCTGGCTATAGCTAGGTACGTAGCTTATAGTACGATCGAAAGCAATGTATGCTGATGGATGGATCGATCGATCGAACGAAACACGAGAAGCAAAAGTCGATGGCAGGGTGTGGTGCACACAGCAGTAGTTAAGGCATGGGCATGGCGTTGCATGTCATGTGTCGCTGGCACAATTATGAGAAATGGGGGGGAAGCAACAAAAGCAGGCGAGGCCCACCGGTATTTGGCAACAGCCGGGCGCTCGCTGAGGCAGCCACACCATACGCATCTACCAGTGTGACCAGCAGCTGCTGCATGCATGTGGATGTGGCCAAGCTCCATCCAGCTGCCGCGGGCGCGCGGTGGTCACTGAGCGAGCGACGCGAGCTGCTAGTGCTAGCTCCCTCCCGCCTCCCCTCTCTCGATCCCGGCCCAATCATGCATGTACCCAGCAGCCAGCAGCTAGCTAGCTATAGCAACGACGGGTTCGTTGTAACACTAGCTCTCGTACTTGCTTCCCTGCAGTGCCAATTGTAGCAGTGCCGACCGAGAAGACCGTAATAAGCTACTGCTAGCTAGCTGTGTTAGCTGATGCATGCTGGCATTGATCTTGCATATGATTGCAGCAGCAGCCTGCACACCAACCACCGGTGCATGTATATTTATATGCGTTTACAGATTTTTATTTATATATACCTTGTAGTCGAACCAAATGCTTACGAAATCGAAATTAGGCCGGTAGTAGTGACGACGCCGCGCCCGCCGCGCATAAACAATTACCAGCAGCTAGTAGTAACATCAGCCTCCCGTACTTCTTTCCCCTTTGCGCGTGGGGGGGATACGGAGAGAGAAGAGGCAGGCGGACGGACCGATTGGCGCATAAAGAAAATGGGAGGGGAGGCGATGAATGCTGCAGCAGCCAGCCGCACCAACAACCGCACAAAAAGGAAACCGAGCCATATGGGATGGGATCGATGTTACTATGATTAGAAGATTCATATCCCTCTTGGAGTTTGTGTGGTGTGGCGGCGGCTCCTGCTGCAGCGCCGCATCCTTGCATGCCATTGGCGGCCACCTGCCACCTCCGGCAAGAAAGAATGACTTGTGGCAGTAAAAAATAAAAAAAACAAGCTCTCCCCTCTCTCTCTCCTCTCTCATACCAGCTAGTAGCTGCTGCTTCTGCTGGATCATCGGTTGTAGTACTGTACTGCTACGTACCGGCTCTGCACACCTACCGCCGCGGCCGCAACTACCTTAACTAGCGCCGCGCGCCTCCGTGGCCACGATCGAGCGTCGTCGTCGGCCGGAGCTTATTAGCTATGGCGTCAGCAAACCCATGCACCTAGCTATATGCATGCAAGCTAGATATAGACGATGAAGCAGAAAAAAGGGGGTGAACGGATGGACTCCGCGAGTGTGTGTGTGTGTGCGGATGATGAGACAGTGGACGTGCCTCGTCGAGCATGGAGATGAGCTTGGCCTTCTTGCGCTGCTGCTCGAACCGGTCGGCGGGGGACAGCTGCGGGGGCTCCTTGTTGGGCGCGGACGACGGGGACTGCGCGGCGGCGCCGGAGCTGGAGGCGCCGCCCTTGTTGCCCGGGTTGTTGTTAGGGTTAGACGCCGAGGCCCCTCGCCCGCCGCCCTTGATCTGCCCGCGCCCGACGCTGCAGAACTCCTCGAGGAGCTCCTGCGCCGCGCGCGTGTACTTGGAGTTGCGCAGCACGCCCGCGACGCCGGCGGGGCCGTAGCCGACGTGCAGCTGCTGCCCCAGCGCGCCGACCTGGCCGTGCAATGCCATCGGCAGCTGCTGCTGCTGCTGCTGCTGCTGGCGGTTGAAGTAGAGCACGCCGTCCCGGACCCTCAGCTCCTCGGCCTGCTTCGCCATCTCCAGCTGCTGCAGCGACGGCGACAGCGACAGGGACAGCCCCTGGCCTTCCACGACGCCGGTCCCGGCGCCGCCGCCAAACGGGGCCCCGGCGTTTCCGAACGCCTGGAACGCCGCCTCGTGGTGCTGGACCTGGACGTCCGACGGCGACGGCGGAGACGATCTGGACTGCTGCTGCTGCTGCTGCTGCTGCGGGTTCATCAGGAAGAGCTGCATCGCGGCGGCCGGGTCGGTGGCCAGGCCAGCCATGCTGCCTTGCTGCTTGGGTGACGACGTTTCACCTAACGACCCCATGTTGGCCCCACCACCGAGGACCAAGCCAGCAGCACGACCCGCCGCGCCGGCCCCGACGAACCAACCGCCGTCGCCGGACAAGCCGGCCACCACCCCTCCGGGCCCCTGCTGCTGCTGCTGCCGTAGCCCCCCGAAGCGGTAGTTGCCGCCCATCTGGCTGGCCAGCAGCTCGGTGGCGGAGGGCCCCGACGGCGGCGCGGGGAAGTTGAACATCTCGGAGAGCATGTTGGAGGCCCCAGCTGCGGCCGCCGCGTGCTCGTACATGGACCCGGGCCCGCCATGCTCGTCGCCCTCGATGGGGAGCAGGCCGTGGCCGCCGGCGGCGGCCGGGTCGAACCCCTGCACCCTCAGCTTGTCGCGGCGGCTCTGCTGCGCCACGTGCTGCTGCTGCTGATGGTGGTCCTGGTGGCCGGAGTCGTCCGGGCGGTCGAAGCCATCCGAGGAGTAGCCGTAGACGCCGGCGCTGCCCTGGTGGAATCCCTGCGAGTGGGACATAGAAGCCGCGGTAGCCGCTCTGGCGGCGGCGGCGGCGGAGATCGCTGCGATGTTGATCTTGTTGCGTTGGCTCACGTACGTGGTGGTCTCGTACGGTGGCGCCGCTACGCCCATGCCGGCGGCGCCACTGTCATCATCGTCGGCGGGATCCCGGCCACGACCTCCTTCCTGCGAAGCTCATGAGCAGCAGCAGCACCATCGTAATAAGCACCGGGCCAGGCGGGGAAAACGAATATATATATAATAGAATCCAAATTAAGAAGACGAGGAACCGAATTGCACTCTCCCAAACCAAACAAATCGAAAAGTAAAGGAACTGTCTCCAACTAGCTAGCTTTGCATGTATACGAAGAAACAAAGAACCGATCGATCGACCGGCCGGGCAACCAAATTAAGCTGAAGGAACGAAGCATGCATGCAGGATAGTGAGGAGGAGCTAGCTCCCGGTGCTGCTGCTTACCTTAGCCTAAGAGGAACTAGCTACCACATCGTTATCTGGGTGCGGGAGTAGTGAAAGGCCCGCCTCCGAGTCCAGCCGCTCCTCTCCATCTCTGTCTCTCTCTCCTTGTCTCCCGAAATTTCTTTATCCCTCAATCCCTCTCCTCCCTCCTGTGCTGCGTGCGTGTGACTAAATATATATTTTTTCCCCCTCCCCTCCTTGTCCGGTCGGGTCGGGCGGCGGCCGAGCACGCAGACGCAGCCTTGTGCGAGCGATCGCCTTCCGATTCCGAGAGAGGGGGACGGCGAGGAGCTGAGCGCGACGACGCGCAAAGGGGGAGGGCGAGGCAAGCAGCTGGCTCTAGCTAGGCTATAGTAGTAGGGCGGGTGGCCGGTTGGTATATAAAAAAACCGAGCTCCTTTTCCCCTCCCTCTAGCTCTCTCTCTCTCTGCTGCTGCTCCCCTAGCTCTCCTCCTGCCGCCGTGACTGCTGCTGCAGATATTGGAGTTGGACGGGGGCGTGCTCAGTCCCAGACCCAAGAACCCAGAGGGGGAGGAGGGACGAAAGGAAGACGTCGCTGTCCCTGGCCTCGCTAGCTCTCCCTCTCCATTCCTCCTTTGGGGATCCCTCTTTTTCTTTTATGCCCTCGCTTGTACCGCGTTTAATAATCGGGCGTCGTTGTTGTGTTGTGGTTAAGTTATTGTTGCTGGTGCTGGTGATGTCGTACGCTTGTTTTCATTTGTCCCCCCACCCATCCACTCTCTCTCCTTTTCATGGCTCTTTTGTTTTCTATCCTCGAATGACTTTACAGCTGATTTTTAGCAAGAGACTAGCTGCAGCTAGCCGCTATATATGGTTACTTGTCAACATGCTACAATTCGAGCGAGCGCCTAGCTAGTACATGTACACACACCGTACCGGCAGCCGACCAACTATCTCGCTCGCTCGCTCGCTGTGCGTGCTAGATACAAGGTGGATGATGTTGATCATGTCGAGTATTATCCAGCAGCAGGGAGGCAGAGGGAAGGAGAGGAAAAAAAAACCCCCGATGGAAAGCAAGTAAAGGGGGGCAGGGTCGTCTGATGGGAAAAGAAAGCGATGAGGAGGCGTCCCTCTCTGCGTCTTTCCATCTTTTCTTTTTCATTTCGAAATTGACCAGCACTCGGGGACGCCCCTGCAGCCGAGGCGCGCGAGGAGGAAATAATCCACCCCGGCAGATCAAATTATCTTTTTTTATATGAAAAAATATATAAAAAAGATAAGCAAAACTTTCCGTGTGCTATGCTAGCTCCTCCAACCAACGCCATATGTTTACGTCCCCGCCTTTATTGCGAAACCGAGAAAATCATAAAAAAAAAATCTCGGCCCGGCCGGTGGTGGGTGCGACGAATCTCCTATGCTTTATTTTTTCCCCCCGCCTTCTTTCTGATGAAACATTTAATTAAATGGAGAAAGGAAAAGGAAAGCGGGATTGCTGTTGCGCTTGCGCTGCTGCTGCTGCTGCTGCTGATCCCCCCTCTCGTCTCAACCACGCGGCGCGGGCGCGGGCGCGTGCGGCTGTGGTGTGCGAGAGCGTCGCTAAACCTGACGACGCTACTGCGCGCGCGTGTGCTGTGCAGGCCTAATCAATCCGTCCCCAACCGCTAATGATCCAACCGGCCGGCTTCGCCCTTTCTTATTAATTTTTTCCTTGCTGATGATCCTGGCCGTACGTTGACCTGCTGGGCAGCGTTCGGCACGTCGTCCGGCCCTTTTTCTAGGCTTTCTTGCTGTAGCGTTTAGCGCAGTGATGGTGGGGGTTTTAAGAGAGGCGGTTGGTTGAGGGGATAGGCTAGCTCGGTGCGTCGCGCGCGTTTCTCCGGCCATGCGGGCAGTCTGCATGGTCGTCTTGACTTTTCTGTCTAATCCGCCTGAGGTAGCGGGGTCGGAAGAGGGGCGATGAGAGAGAGAGAGAGAGAGAGACCGAGAGACAGATGATGAGGAGGAGAGGATGAGGCCGGCGCCGGTGATCGAGTGTGCTAGCCCCAGCCGCGGCGCCACACCACGGTACAGAATCGGAGTACAGACGCGCTTGGCCCTGAACCTGACGAGCCAGAGAGCTAGCTCTTGTTAGCTCCCAGCGTGCTAGCTGTACGTGCGAGTGACGCTCTTTTTTTTTTGTGGGAAGTTAAATTGAAAAGGCATGGGCTGGCATGCCATTACCGTGCGACAAGGTGGATGTAGATCTCTTTAACGCTTCAACGATTGTGACTATTGGTAATGGGAAGATGGCGGATTTTTGGGGTTCCAGTTGGATTGAAGGGCAGGCTCCAAAGAATATGGCACCAAATCTATACAAGAAAGCAAGAAGGAAAAACATCACGGTGTTCAAGGCTCTTCGAAATAATTACTGGATACAGTTCTGCGCACCGTTCACTCGGGATGAGGAAGTGAGAGAATTCGTCTCACTTTGGCATTCAATCAGCAGCACTCACAACCTCAACGATCTCGACGACACCATTTCTTGGAGATGGTCGGCAGATGGGAAATACAGTTCAAGTAGTGCTTACAAAATTCAGTTCTCAACAGTTTTCTGTAAAATTAATCTCAATCCCATTTGGAAAGCAAAAATAGAACCTAAGTGTCGTTTCTTTGTTTGGACCTTACTGCACAACAAAATCTTAACCGCTGACAATTTGCAAAAAAGGGGATGGCCCTGCAATCTTAATTGTTGTCTTTGTAACTTGTCTTTGGAGACAGTGTCGCATCTCTGTAAGGATTGCCCTTTCGCTATGGAAGTGTGGAGCAGGATTTTGTCCTGGGCTAATCTCCGGTTCCTTGTCGGGATTTCAATGACGGGAACTATTAGCGATTGGTGGTTCAGGCTGAGGTTGCTCTGTAACAAGCATTCAAGAAAAAGTTTTGATGGCCTTCTATTTTATTTCTGGTGGAGCTTATGGTTGGAGAGAAACAACAGAATTTTTAAGGGTCAACAGAGATCGTCAGATCAAGTGGTGCAGATGGTGAAAGATCTTGTGGGTAGTGGTCTGGCCTGCTAGTAGTGTCTGAGGGCCTGGCCTGAGGGTTAGATTTTATTAAGTGGTGCTAGATAGGTGTTTGATTGTCTAGTGTTTTTTTTTTTTGGTGTTGGCGCCTTTTTTTTTGCCAGTTTTTGTACAGGGTTTACTCCTTTTATCTAATATATTGGAAGGCAACTCTTTTGCCTCTCCCTTTCAAAAAAAAAATAAATTCGGTCGTCTCCATCTTTATCGTCGGCGAGCCGGGGCCGTCGGACGGGGATCGGGCGGTGGGCGGAGCGGTGGTCCAGGCGCGCGATAGCGGCCACGGGCGGGGCTTGTCGGCCGCTGGGAGCGGAGCGGAGCGGTGCGGAGGGGAGGGGAGGGGGATTGCCGTCTCGATCAATTATTGGGCCCTTGTGATTTGGACTCGGCACCAACTCAATCCTAGTCTCACACAGTGATCATGTGTTATCTAACCGTGGGCCCCCACGCGCGGGAAAAAAAAGGTGCTTGGCTTCATGCTATACGTACGTACCGACAGCACTCGAGAGCAAGCCATTCATGAACTACTCCCCTCCGAATCGGCGTACTATCACTTCCAAGTCTTAAACGACCATATAATATTCTCGCTTGAAATCCTTCTTCTTATAATACATGTATTATCAACTGCTACATAGTTAAGCTTTGTTGGAGATATCTACAGCTCCAGAACATTTAGTGGAGTTAATGAACAGGTCTTATATGTGCTTCAGAAAATCATAGAGCTTCATGGTGCTGAAGCTATAAAATTTTAGAAAACATTTAGATAAATCATTTATTTTATTATTTAGAGTAAAAATATTTTTAAAACTATTTAAATTGATATTACAAACTACAACTGGAGCTGGAACCTGAAGCCATCCAAACACCCCCTTATTACCGTACTTGTGTAGCGTCGGGATCACAATTTTTTAGACTAAGTTTTAGTAATATATTGATCCATGTTCCATACAGTAAGGCTAGTCCCATGGATACTGTTAGATGTAAGGTAGGATTATGACACTGAATTTAATAAAGAGGTGTATATATAAAAAAGTTGTATAATCCTAAAGATATAATTTGGACACGTCTTCAAAAGTTATACAATTGTGCAGAATTCTTAGGTACACGCATTGTGATTATTAGGGGTAATGGATCACGATCCAAATATTTCTTCACGATTCATTTAAGACCTTAATTAATTTTAGTTTCAAAATAAATAGAAATAGAGTCACTCAAATACGATCCATTTTTTAAATTTTAGAGTGTACAAGGTAGAGTCAGTTACCCTAATTGGCTAATTGTGATAGAACATATACAATAGTCAATTGTTTAGTGTCTCCTAAGGGTATTTTCAACCCATTGTTTCTTATCACGATATACAAAGATGCCACATCATATGTTGCTATAGAAGATGTTGTTGTCACAATATATAGTATCATGTGTTGTTTCATAATCCCCACAAGACAATTAAATGCTACACTACCGGAAAACGGATCTATGTCGAGTGCCAAGTGATATACCGAGTGATTTTTTGGCACTCGACGAAAAAGCTCTTTGTCGAGTACCAAACAAAAAAGGCTCGAAAAAAACACTCGGCCAATAAACTCTTTACCGAGTGTTTTTTTACACTAGACAAAGAGCTTATTTGCCGAATGTTTTTTCGATACTAGGCAAAAACAAGTTTCAAATCACATTTTGAAGCAGTAAATTAATTCAAATGAAAAACATTTATAAAGTTGTATAACTCATCAAAATGTATGGATGTTGTTTTTGTCATTTCTTCATATGATAAAATAAAAGTAAATTTGTTCACAAAACTTATCTCTCTATATAGTTTATGAAACTACAAGAGGATGTATATGATTTGTGAACAATGTTAGAACCATCAAGTTGGATGCACAAATGACCAAACAACCAAAATAAACTTTGTAGAGATTAAAAGGTTATAGAATTTTATAGTTGGCAACGTTTGAATTTGAAGTCATCTTGTCAACAAAAACTATGTCTAAATTCAACAAAATTAAAATTCTTTTTTTTTCAAACAACTTCGGGCGGAAACCCACCAAAAATGGTACTCGTAGGCCTTGAAAAGTTATGAAACTTTGTAGCTGACAACGTTTTTATTTGAAATCGTTTAGTCATGCGAAACTATGTTTGGCTTTCAAATTTTGAATTTTTCAATGGTCCTTGGATGGAAAAAATACCCAAATGAAAGTTGTAGGTCTCAAAAGGTTATTTAGCTTTGTAGTTGATAACCTTTTGATTTGAAATCATCTTATCATAGAAAAATATGTTGAAGTTTTCAAATTTGAAAATCAAATTTTGTAAACGACCTTGAATGAAGAAACTACCAAAATAAAAGTTGTAGATCTCAAAAAGTTATGCAACTTTGTAGTTTACAATCTTTCCATTTAAATTTATTTAGTGTCTCAAACAATCAATTTACACCTAGTTTATTATAATATGTGGGGAAAGGAAAACATAATATAGACACAAGTGAGATATGAGTGGAGTGGTAGAGAAGGTTTCGCGCGCAAGAGAGAGGCCATGAGTTTGAATCCCAATAACCGCAAGTGCTTGAAAAATTTGCGAAAAAATGCTAGAAAAATGGTATAGGAAACAATGACACCTTAGGGGGTGAATTAGGACTTTTAAAAATTATCTCTAAACTTTGCCACAAATAGATCACTAGAACAGAACATATGCAAATAACTTACTAGATTGTGCAAACTAGGTGAGGTGTTGACTATGTGTTGCTATCTCCACCACAAAAGATGCTATATAATCTACACTAAGAATAGTAAAGATTGCAACTTAAGTAGAGAGAGTAAGTGCGGAAGATTAAAGAGCTAGTAGAGAAAGCAAACTCTCATGGTTGATGCCGGTATTTTTACGAGGTATCCGGAACCACACAAGGTTCCGATTAATCCTAGTTGGTGCCCCTATACAAAGGGTAACCCACGCGAGGGCCAAGCACCATGGTCGAGTAACTCCGTGCAGAGCCGTGGGCCTTCACATGCAAGTGGTGCTCCGCTTCTGGCTTCTCTTGGACGCTCCTTCTTGTCTCCACTATCGAGCTTCTGGCCAAAACGTTGTAGGCCTCGTTCCCTCTGGTACAGGGGGCGGCTCTGTCACAAACGCGGTTGACACGGTCTTGAAAGACTTTTGTCCCACTCGGTATAATATTACAATGGCTCACGCAAGAGCCAAGGGGTTTTGTGGGTTTTATAAACTCACTCAACTAACTAGGAACAACCTAGAGCAAGCGCAATAGTGGTTAAACTAGCCTAAGCACCTCGTAAAGCACCTATACTAATCATCGGATGAATCTCTTATGCACTTGTGTGTTGGAGCTCTTGGAAATGTGCCTCTATGCTTGGATAAGTTTCTTGTGCTCCACACGCTCCAAATGGACAATTGGAGGGGGTATAAATAGCCTCCCCTCAAATAGAGCCATTGGACAGAAGTAGCAGTTTCTATTGTCGGGCGCACCAGACAGTCAGGTGCACATCGGACATGTCTGGTGCCCTAGCCACGCCAGCCAACCATTGAGAAAGCTGTTGCAGATGACCGTTGACGCGTTGTCAGCCTTACACTGGATAGTTCAATGGTTCACCAGACAGACCAGCTCTCCTCCACAGTGCCACTTGGAACTAGTCGTTGGGCTCTTGTTCCCTGGTGCACCGGACATCCGGTGGTAGGCACCGGACAGTCCCGTGAGCCTCCAATGCACCTCAAGTGCACATGCTCACATCCCTTCTCAATTTTCTTCACTTCTTTTGATTGGGATACTTTTGGACTTGTGTCTTGGACTTGTGCTTGATATTTATTGATCTTCTAAGTATCTTTTAGGTCTTTTGAGGTGTTGCATCCTCAGAGCCTCAGTCCAATCCACTTTGCATCTTGTGAACTACAAAACACAAACACTTGGATAACATTAGTCCATAAGGTTATTATGATCATCAACATGTTGGTGACTTATTCTCAAATGCTATGAATCAAGAACAAGGCAACACAGAAAGGATTAATGGTTAATGCCCTTCGTCCTTCGAAACATTATTTCCCTCAGGATATAATGATCTTCAGACGAAGGTCATGAAGGACGTACCTTCATCATCACAGTATATATATATATATATATATATATATATATATATATATATATATATATATATATATACAGGAATAACATAAATGATCATATGACATCATTAGTGAGAGTGCAATCCGCATGGCGGACAATCCTGTTGAACACAGCCGCACAAAGCACATAGACATCCGGCATCACTTTTTGAGAGACCACCAGCAAAAAGGAGATATCGAAGTGTTTTATGTTAGCACCGAGAACCAGCTGGCCGATATCTTTACCAAGCCTTTAGATGAGAAGACCTTTTGCAGGCTGCGTAGTGAGCTAAATGTCTTAGATTCGCGTAACTTGGATTGATCTATAGCACACTTGTGTTTTATGTCCTTGATCATGTTTCTTTATGCACATTATTGCTTATTTATGGTGCTCAAGTTGTGCAAGGGATCCTCGGACCTCACAAGTCCATGTGTGAATGATGCACATATTTAGGGGGAGAAATGCTACAACTTGACCCTTTGAGACTAACCGTGTGCTTGAGTTTACTTAATTTAGTCTCAAAGGTGGATTGAAAGGGAAAGGTGAACTTGGACCATGCAAGACTTCCACTGCACTCCGATGAGAGGGTAATTTACTCCAAGTTCATCTCCATGCTCTTATTACCTTTTTACTCTTAATTGACGATTTTGGTGAGGCAATGGGGTTTAAGGGCCAATAATGATCCCGTTTTGGTGCTTAATGCCAAAGGGGAGAAATTAAGGCCAAAGCAAATGGATCAACTACCACTTGAGAACTTTGAAAATAGTAGAGCTAGAACTTTTGATTTGTCAAAATACTCTTATTGTCAAAACTTGGTCTCTTATGGGGAGAATTTATGATTATGGAAAAAAGGGGGAGTTTTTGGATCTTGATCATTTTCTCTCTTGGATTATCTCTCTTTATGCCCAAACAAGTGAGTTTGACTTAGAGATAGGAAAATGAATTTGATTTGCAAAAATAAACCAAGTGGTGGCAAAGAACGATCCAAATATGTCAAATCTTGTAAAAGACATTTTTTATTCTCAATTGCATTGATGTTGCACTTCTATTTGTTGCTTTTTGATGTGTTGGCATAAATCACCAAAAAGGGGGAGATTGAAAGGGAAATGTGCCCTTGGGCCATTTCTAGTATAGTTTTGGTGATTAAGTGCCCAACACATATTGAGTGAGTAATTATGTGCCAAATGATGGATGAAGTGCAAATCAACAAGAAGGTACGATTCTAGACTTAGTACATTGGTTTTTGTGTACTAATATATTTGTCTAAGTGCTAGAATCAGATAAAAGAGAAAAAGGAAAAGACTTGGCTGGAGCAGCCAAGACTCAGCGCAGTCTGGCACACCGGACTGTCCAGTGGTGCACCGGACAGTGTCCGGTGCACCAGACTGGCTACTCGCGAACTGGCGACTCTCGGGAATTCGTCGGCGGCGTACGGCTATAATTCATCGGACTGTCCGGTGGTGCACCGGACTCTCCGGTGAGCCAACGGCCGCCAACGCAACGGTCGGCCGCCAATCCGCGGGCGACGCGTGGCCCGCTTCAACGGCCGGTAGGAGGCACCGGACTGTCCGGTGTGCACCGGACAGTGTCCGGTGCGCCAACGGCTACAATTCTGCAACGGTCGGCTATGCCATTTCAGGAAGGCGATCTGCATCGGACCATCAACAGTGCCTGTCCGGTGGTGCACCGGACTGTCCGGTGCGCCACCCGATAGAAGGCAAGAAATGCCTTCCCAGATTGCCTCCAACGGCTCCTAGCTGCCTTGGGGCTATAAAAGGGACCCCTAGGCGCATGGAGGAGCTACCCAAGCATTCTTTGATCACCTCTAAGCACCAAGACTCCATTCTCGCGCATTTGATTCTTTGTGATAGTGACTTGAGCTCTATTTGAGTAGAGAACTCCTCGCATTGTGTTGTGAGCTCAAGTTGTGGCTTGTGTGCATGATTGTGCTCGTGCTTTGAGTCTTGTGTGTGTTGCTCTCCCCTCCCTTACTTCCGTGCTTCTTTGTGATCATCAATTGTAAGGGCGAGAGGCTCCAAGTTATGGAGATTCCTCACGAACGGGAGATAGTAAAAGAAAGGAAAACACCGTGGTATTCAAGTTGATCATTGGATCACTTGAAAGGGGTTGAGTGCGACCCTCGTCCAGTGGGACGCCACAACGTGGAGTAGGCAAGTGTTATACTTGGCCGAACCACGGGATAAATCACCGTGTCTGTTGTGCTTGTTTTCTTCGTGACCATTGTGTCTCACAAGAGCTTGGTCCTTGCCACTTGATTCTATTGAGCTAACACTTAACCAAGTTTTGTGGCTACAAGTATTTGATTTTTACAGGATCACCTATTCACCCCCCTCTAGGTGCTCTCACAGCCTCTGGAAAGGTTGTTACTTTGGCTGCTCCGAGCGAGCCTGCGCCAAAGAGTAAAAAGTTGAAAGTCCTCACCCATCGGCCCTGCTATATTGAGCCGGCCGTGGTGCCCGAGTTTGGTGGGAAAACTTCTTCAGCTGCTGATCCTAAAGAGTTAATTGCTCCTACGCAGAGGGCTGAAGAACCGGCTACCATGCCGAAGGCACCCTCAGCCGAGCAGGCTAAAGCAAAGTCTGGTAAAGATAAGGCCGAAAAACCAGAGACTGAAGGAATAAAAATGTTAGAAGTTCTCAGCCCTTCGGCAAAAGTATCAACGCCGAAGATACAAAAAGGTCTTGCGGCCACTCCCAAAAGAAAAAGGATGGCAAGTGTACTAGACGTGTTAGAAACGGTAAAGGCTTCAAGCTCTACTCCAGGGAAAATTGCTAAGGCTACGAAAATGCAAATTGAAGTTAAAACAAAACTAACCGAAACCGAAGCTGCAATGAGCCAGGTTAGCGCCGAAGCTGGGCCTTCAGAGCCTGCTAAGAAAAGATCTTCGGATGTTGAAGAGAAGGCCACAGAGGAAGAGGCTATAGAATAGACTTTGCCTGAAAAATTTGCCGCTCCTGTTCCCGAAACATCTTCCGAAGATCTTGATTATGTTATTCGACATGCTTCGGGAAAAAGATTATCTAAAAAAGAAATTTTTGAAGCTAAACACTATGCCCGAGAACTAAAGTACCCGAAGGGGGCCTTAGTGTTTAATGGTACAAGTGAAGATGATTTTTTGTATTGCCTCCCAGACAACAAAGAATTATCCGTCTGCCGGGAGATAGCCAGAAGTATGGGTTTTCCAAAGCTCGAAGCTGGCTTTTGTGCCATGACGAAGGAAGATCTTGCGGATAGCCTTGCATACAATAGTCTGAAGGTACAAAAAGTTGTGAATTTTGAAGCTTATGGATTCTGTAATGGTCTTTTACTTCGTATATTAATTCATTCATTCTTTCTTGTAGGGCTTAATACTTAGCAACGCCTTAAGGGCGCAAAAGAATGCTGAAGATGAGAGCTGTACTATTGCTCTCAATAACCTTCGAACATAGGTTATCAAGCTGAGAAATGAAGCCAAGGAAAAAGACAAAATTCTACTTACATTGGTGGACAAAGTAAAGGAGGATGAAGGTAACTTCAAGGCTCAATCTAAAATTCAAAAGAATGAGATTGAAAACCTTTGAAAAGAACTGGCTGAGGCCAAATTAAAATGCGCTGTTGCCGAAGCTGACCGAGATGCTAGTGAGTATTGGAAAAATTATTTTGAAAAAACAGTTGTAGAGCTTCGCGCATCAAAAGAAAGATGTTTTGAAAAATCTATGGAATGTGTGAAAAAGATAGAGACTAGTTTTGCCAACATGGGCGCATACTCAAGCGAAAACAACTTTATACGAGGTGACCCTAAGGCGTCATCGAGTGGATCAGTAATGAAGCCGAAGCTTTTGAGGAAATTTTGAGTGGCCATGGGGACGTCTGTGCATTCTCTGGTTCGAGGGGGATTGCCACGATTTTGGAGAAGGCAGGTTGTGAACATGTTAAAACCTTGGCCCAGACCGAAGCCGCCTTCTCCGTCGATGATACGAAGGACCCCTCGACCGAAGCGAGTTTAATAGGTGGAAAATTTTTCACTGATATCTGGGAAAACGACGGCTGAGGGATGGCTCATGAAATAATGAAGAAGAGCGAAAATGATATTCATGACGCTCGAGAAGCAGTAAAAGAAGCTGAAAGAGCAGCGGAACTCTCAGCTTAGTTTGTGCCTTGGCATTTTTCATTTTTTTATAAAGCATTCTCCGAAGATTGGCCTCGCTTCCAATTGATGTGATATGATGTATGATGTGATGCTATGCGATATGATGCGATGATATGATGCAAAGAATGATGTTAATGCCGAAGACATGTACCCACACTGAAACACAACATCTGCGTTCCCTTAGGAACCATCAAAAATATCTCTGTCATTTATTTTTCGGCTTCACCGCTTATTTTTCGGTGTAAGTTCTGCATCCCCTTAGGAACGTCTTTTGAACTTCTTCGCCTTCTATTTCGGTGGTATTCACGTTGACTTTTCGCGCTTCGCCTTCTATTTTGGTGGTATTTGGCTCTGCATTCCCTTTGGAACGACTTTTGAGCAGAAAACTTACACTGCGCTCCCTTGGGAACGACTTTTCATGGCTTCGGCAAACTTACGCTGCGTTCCCTAGGAACGACTTTTCGTGGCTTCGGCAAACTTACGCTGCGTTCCCTAGGAACGACTTTTCGTGGCTTAATGTAATTTTTAGGTCTGTATTCCCTTAAGGACTTTTTAGCTTCGACAGTTTTTCGAGCTTCGTAAGTCTGTAAGAAAGATGTATTTCATTATAACAAGAACGAAGCTATTACAAGAAATTAAAAGTGACAAGAAGTCTAGATTTAAACCAATTGTTCCTTATTAGAAAGAAAATGACAAAATGTAAAATGCTTCAGAGGCAGGATATCTCTCAATAGATGTGTTTTGACTCTGGCACAGTACTGTTGACTGTGCGAGCTTTAGATTCCTCCCTGAGCTCTCGCTGCTGATGAGTCTGATGGCTCCCTTCTGGCTGCTGACCTCATAAATAGGCAGGTTGTAGTGGTGGCGGAGGTGGGAGCTGCGGCCAAGAAGCCTGTGGCTGACTGGCCGAAGCAACAGAAGCTGCAGGATGATTACCCACATACTCTGGTATGTAGGGTGAATGACACGAAGCAGTATGTAGGACCTGCTTCGGTTGATTTTTCCGGGCTTCGGCTTCTGTGATCTCCTTCTGCTTTTGGATGGTGATTTGGCACGTTCTTGTAGTATGGCCCTTGTCTTCACCACAAAATAGACAGTAGATCTTCCTGGGTTGGTCCCCATATCTTCCTCCGAAGCCCCTGGCGTCTCTGCCTCTTGGAGCTAGCGGCCGAAAAGAACTTTGTTGCTGCCCCGAAGATTGTGAAGAACACTGGGGCCTCTGTAGCTGACTCCCTCTGTCATCATTCTGAGTGTTGTGAATTGACCTGATATGCCTTGGGTGTATTATTCCTCCGAAGCCCTTGGTCATCTCGGAGAACCTGTAAGCTTCCTCCCTTCTTTGGCGGAAGTCGTTGTCAGCCCTGATATATTCATCCATCTTTGAAGCAGTTTCTCTAGTGTCTGTGGAGGTTTTCTGGTGAAGTACTGGGCAGTAGGTCCTGGACGAAGCCCCTTGATCATGGCCTCAATGACAATCTCATTGGGCACCGTAGGTGCCTGTGCTCTGAGACGCAAGAACCTTCGGACGTATGCTTGAAGATACTCCTCATGGTCTTGTGTACATTGAAACAGAGCCTGAGCTGTGACCGGCTTCGTCTGAAAGCCTTGAAAACTTGTCAGTAACATATCCTTGAGCTTCTACCACAAAGTAATAGTCCCTAGCCGAAGAGAAGAATACCATGTTTGGGCCACATTCCAAACTGCCATGATGAAGGATTTGGCCATGACAGCTGCATTGCCTCTATATGAAGATATAGTTGCCTCATAACTCATCAAAAATTGCTTCGGATCCGAGTGCCCATCATACATAGGGAGTTGAGGTGGCTTATATGATGGAGGCCATGGGATAGCTTGCAGTTCTGGTGCCAAGGGAGAAGCAGCATCAAAGGTAAAGGTATCATGATTAAAATCATCATACCATCCATCCTCGTTGAATAAACCTTCTTGATGAAGTTTCCTGTGTTGGGGCCTTCGATCTTGTTCGTCTTGAACAACATGGCGTACTTCTTTAGTGGCTTCATCGATCTGCCTTTGAAGATCAGCTAGTCTGGCCATCTTCTCCTTCTTCCTTTGTACTTGCTGATGAATTATCTCCATGTTTCTGATTTCTTGATCCAACTCTTCCTCCTGGAGTGTTGGACTAGTGGCTTTCCTCTTCTGGCTTCGGGCCTCTCGGAGAGAGAGATTCTCCTGATTTGGGTCCAATGGCTGTAGTGCAGGAGCCCCTGTCGCTAAAGCTTTCTTCGGCGACATGACGAGGGTCAATGCTTGCCGAAGGTGGTCGAAAGAGGTTTCACCGGAGGTGGGCGCCAATGTTGGTGACTTGTTCTCAAATGCTATGAATCAAGAACAAGGCAACACAGAAAGGATTAATGGTTAATGCCCTTCGTCCTTCGAAACATTATTTCCCTCAGGATATAATGATCTTCAGACGAAGGTCATGAAGGACATACCTTCATCATCACAGTATATATATATATATTAATGAAAGAAGAAGCATATGAAACATGAGGAATAACATATATGATCATATGACATCATTAGTACTCTTTCATCATATCATTATGAATGAATGTGAACAATTATTTAATTACATTTATACCTTCGGCTTGACAGAAGACAAAAATCCGAGCGTGACGCACGAGTGAGTACAAGTCAACGTGAACAGTACGGGGGTACTGTTCATCTATTTATAGGCATAGGATACAGCCTACGAGAAATTACAATTATGCCCTTTACATTTACTATTGGCTTATAGAAAAATCTATGAGGACTGAACAGCCTTTTCCCTTTTAAGTCGGTTCCCTTTCTCCGCCATTTAGCCGAAGCTCCCTTCCACACAGCTTCGAAGCGACGGCCACCTTCGTCACGATCAAGCTCCCCATCGTGTAAGCTTTTAGCATAAATCTGTAGTACCTGTCTACAAACCATACTTGAAAGACTGTTAAATTATGTTTTTGAGGACCTTCGGAAGACGAAGGCCCCCAACAAAACACAAAAATCACTTAGCCTAATGGCCTGAGGTCCATTTTCCTTACAAATGGTTGTAACCAGCTCCGGTTAGTTGGTGCCTCCCCTAAGTATATAGCTGAAGCTACTCAAGATAGGGCTTGGCATGCTTATATGCATAAAACATATCCAAATGATCCCAACTATTTATCTTTTCTAGGAATAACACAACATCAAGAGCCTCAACTACCATCTATGCATATTTTACCATTAGGAGGATTCCTAGGACAACATACATAGGGTCCTGTCTCCTAGCTATGTTGCCCATGGGCCACCAACATATACTTAGTTCTATGTTTATTAATGAAATTTTCTGCTCTTGTGGTTTACCCCATGCCTTACTTGTGCACCTAAAATGTCTCTGCTCTTCTATGCTCTTATCTAAACATACTTGGTGTCCTAAAGCAGCCATAGTTATTAAGGCGGCAAGGCGAGGTATGGCGACCGACCCCCTTTTTACCTTTTAAGCGATAAGGCGTAAGGCGAGGCGACACCTTAATAATATATAAAAATAGTCAATAAAAATAGAATATATAGGAATATAGTCTCAAATAGATGTAGTATACAAGCAAATAGGAGTCAATTCAGCCCAGGCAGCCCATAAATTAACCCACTTAGCCCGTCAAAACCAGGTGTTGGAACTTGCTCTCCTGGGCAAGTAGATCCAACGGGAAAGTGGAAAGAGTGTTTGCAAAGTTTAATGCGGGACGGTAATAGCTCTATTAATCTGGCCTCTCAAGGGCACTATACGGGGGTATTTATAGGCACTCGAGTGACTACCCGTCCCTTGCCAAAGACGTTTATGCCCTCGAGTACCCGGTCCATCCCCAGAATATTCTCACAAGAGGAGGTTACAGACTGTCATTACAGTAAAGGCTATTACAGAGGCGGCCTGTAACATACTTATCCGCGTGAGGCCCGCTACGGTGGGCTGGATCCTACTTGGGCCTCCCGACGCGGTGAGGATGCGGGACTGGCAGACTTCGATGGAGCCTTCGTCTTGCAACAGAGAGGACGAAGGGAGACCGCGCCGGTCTTCATCCTATTGATGCCTTCGGCTTGCTCTGGCGCGCTGTGGAAGTGGTCTTCGTCGATGTAGCGAGGCAACGAAGTCATCGAGCGAAGGGTAGCGTGTTCGCCTTCGCCCCAACATTTGCCCTCCGAGGGACTAGTTCGACTGAGTCATCTGGTGCCGAAGACGTCGCTAGATGGTGGAGACGCTGCCCTCGCTCGTAGTGGTCCCGCAGAGGTTTTTGGAATGACCTTTGATGGACGTGTTACTATTGGATTGTGTGGTTCCCGAAGCACCACGTCCTGTCTATAAAAAGGGCGGGTGCGGCCAGGACGGTTTCTTACCCCTGCGTGCGCTGGAAAACCCTAACTTTTTCAAACCACTCACCTACCCTCCTTGCTCTTCCGCTCCAGAAAACTGGCCCGCGTCATGCAGACCGCACGCCACCATCAATGGTACGTAGCAATGTCTTCTTCCTCTTCTGCTGCGAGTGCGTCGTCGGCCGATCTATCGTCTGAGGATACCTTGAGCGATTTGGTGGCGACGGAGTTGCAGCCAGGCCACACCGTGGAGTTTGGCACTTCAAGGATTTCCTCAGTTCGTGTGCAAGAGATGCAACAGCTTGGATACTTTGGTGACGGTGTCGGGCGGGTTTCGGGCGCTGAGGAGATCCCTGAGCCTAAGGGTGAATTGGTTGTGTTCGAGGCATTTTTGTTGCCGGCCTTCGTCTCCCGGCGCATCGTTTCATGGTGGAGGTTTTGCGAAGGTTCGAGGCATAGATCCACCAGTTGACACCTAACGCCATGGTCGCCCTGGCGAAGTATGTCTGGGCGGTTGCTTCGTATGGCGGTCAGCCGTCGGTGGAGGTCTTTACCAAGAACTATTGTCTGCACTGGCAAAAGAGGAAAATTGGAAGTAAGATTGCACAATTTGGATCATGCACCTTCATGCCGAGGACTGGAAAGACTTCGATGGAGGTCGTGGAAATAGTCCCCTGTGCTCGGAACAAGTGGGGCAACTGGTGGGATTTTTGGTTTTATGTCTCTGGTGGGGAAGTTGAAAATCTTCCTGGGCTCCCTGCAGCCATTATGTGCTCACACTGCTATGTGGTGTTCCCACCGTTCGAGGTGGCGGAGGACGATGAGGACGAAGGGGCCCTTAGGTACGCTGTCTGAATGAGCAGTGGGCGCGATCTGGTTGAAGAATTCATTGCATTTGGAGTATGGCCCTTGGCGCACGGCTAGGTACTTGGTGAAGTGTGCCCCCGTCGGATGCCATCATTGGGCGACCAGTTGGTGCGAAGTTCAGCCTTCGCATTGGATTTGCGGGGTCAGAACCTGGGCGTGTTTGTGCGTGAGGTGGAGGCCGAGGCCGCGAGGATTTTGGGGTGATCGTGCCGAGGACTGAGACCCTGTGGAGTTGGGATATTCGCGGTTCTAATGTTCGTTTAAACCGTGTCTTCGAGTTGAACCGTCTGCCATATGGCGGTTACCCGGGAGATGATGCTACTGCTGTTGATGACCGTCGGGGGAAGTGGGCGACGGCGGCGGTCGACGAAGGCCCTTCGTGGGAAGCTGCGCCGGGTGTGGTCACCAAAAAGAGAAAACTAGGTACTACAGCTGAGGGGTTGGGAGTCTCCGATCTTTTTGCTGTGGATTTATTGGGAACGTGTGTGGCCCCCGGGGAGAGGATGTCTTCGCCCGAGCTCCGGCAATCTTCCGCGCGAATGATGAAGATTACTGGGGGTCGCTGGCCTAGGAATGTTCTGATCCCTCGGGCGGCTGGTGAGGACATGCGGACGTCTCGATTAGCTCATGAGTTGAGGATTTTTCCTTATGGGCGGAATGTTGCTGCTGTTGTATCGGTAGTGATGGACAAGGATCGACAAGATGTGACGCAGAAGCGGTGGGTGTTCGCGCGGGTCGGGGACCCTAGCCGTGAGGTCAAGAAGGCGCGGGGAGGCGCGAAGTCAGCTGCGCCCGGCAGCGGCAAGCCACCACCGGCAGCGAAATCCACCGCCTCTGGCCCCAGCAAGCCTTCGCTGGGCGCGAAGTCCGTGGCTCCCGGCTCCAGCAAGCCGCTCCCGGCCAAGCCCACGCAGAAGCGAGGGTCGCCGTCCCCGGTGCGTGCTACCGTGGAGCCGGCGGGTGGGGCTGAAGTCTCCATGGATGTGTGCGTGGATGATTACCTTGTGGGCGAAGTTGCGATGTTCGATGCTCGTACAGGGCGGGGACTTGTCAGTGAGTTTTTTTTAGGTCTGGGTCGTCGACGAGATTTTGGTGCAGGGTCAGATGCTGGGCAACTGGCTGTTGTCCCAGCGCTGGTGGGGGTTGCCTCGGTCGCGGCGGCGACCGAGGCGAAGGGGTCTGTGCAGGACCCATGGTCCATGTTTTGTGCCAGCGGCGAGATTATATCGACCGCTGCCGCTAAAGACATGGCGAGTGTGGTTGCGCAGCAGCTGAAGCATGTAAGTTGTCTTGGACTTTGTCGTTTTATTGTGTTTACGTGGCTGCAAATTAATCTTTTTATGCTAGGTGGCAGCCTTCGCTGAGTGTGTTGCGTTGGGCGCCCTGACTTTGGAGTTTGCTGCCGAAAGGCGACGACTCGAGGGGAGGATTGAACGCCTCCAGACGCAGCACACCGAGGCCGTGCGTGACAAATCGCCCGCGGAGAGCTACGACGGAACCTCCCAAGTAATTAGGCCCACCTACAGTTGTCCTTGTCTAACAGACATCAGACACCCTGTAGATGTTCCTAAGTCACTTGACAAGCTCGGTATCTTTTCCGACCTCACCAGGAACGTTTCACCCGTCTTGCAGACATTACTGATCATCAGAGATAAAGAAATGCGGAAGCGAATTACATAAACTTACATTTATTTCAAAAGCAAGCTCGAGTTATTTTATTACAGACCAGACTAAAAGTGAGTGCATAGAAGTAATATTATACAAACCAAGGGAGACACAAACTTCTCCCGAGAAGCTAAAAACAAAAGATCCTAGGTGGAGGACCGAGTCCTCCCGCACTTCAGTCTTGTTTTTCTTTTTTGGGAACCACCCTGGCACAGAAGCAACAAAAGTCTGCTACTTCCTCACCTAAAAACAACGAAGGGATAAACCCTGAGTATGGAATTACTCAGCAAGTCTTACCCGACTAAGGAAAAGACTCTCAAGGGTATGCTGGATAAATAGGAGTCAAGGAGAGGCTTTAGCAAAAATCAACTTATACTTTTGCAGAAGTAGCTTACTAAAGTGAGTCCTTACTTTCAATCTTTTAACGCCATATTAAGTATTAATAGACTCTATTTGCATCTAGTCTAATTTCAACATCTCATCAATACAACATCATTTTTATCCATAGTGTTCACATCCTGACTTTAGGTTGTAGAAAAGTGACCAAGTCTTCATAACCGCGAAGGTACGGCGATCCGAATCGATTATACTCAGCTGAGGATCTCCAATCACACGACATATGTAGCACTTAACCCTTGCATATGTCAACCCGCCACCGGGGTTCTTAAGACCGGATCAGGTTCACGCAAACCGAGAGCACAGATACACCACCGTCCAGCCTCTTGCCACGGAGGGTACACGCTACTCTCGCCACCGCTCCACTCCCATTTCGTGTTATCTTATTCCGGCCTTAGTCTGCCCGAGGCAAGGCTTACCCATGACGAGGCATGTGACCAGTTAAAGGGTCCTCGGTCAGCACGCCTACATACGCGTTAATCCTTAACCAACCTGGGTAGAACATCACCTGTTCCTACCCCAAGTCTCAATTTACGTATTTCCATCCTTAGGATTGTGTCTGTTCCTTAGGATGAAAGAGCATCACAGGGAACTTTGCAGTAAGATCCCACCATTGCTCCAAATGAAAATATTCTTGCAGGTAGAAGCGGTCCTTTCTCGAGTTAAATTAAGGACAACCTCTATCCACAAGATCTAAGCAAGGCTAAGCATTTTTGTAAATCATAATTTTGATACTTCACAGAAGTATCTATAAAGGTATGGATATCAAGGAAAGCAATGCATCAAAGGGTTTCAAGTAACTCCTATGAACCTAATGCACATTTCACTAGACTTAAAGGTGCGAAAAGTATTTGAAAACACAAGGAAAAGGGTTGCATGCACCGGGGCTTGCCTTTGTTATCAGGTGAGTCCTGCTCGGATCCACAAATATCGAAATAAAAGCAGTTGCCTGCTTGAGGATCTGAGGTTGGTGGAGTTCCCTCTTCAGTGACTTCTTCTTCTTCTTCGTGTTCTAACATAACCATATATATGCATAAGAATGGATGCCATGGGGTGCTCATGAAGATGCAAAGATAATATAAACTTATTATCTAAGTCTTGAGTACAACTTTCCTTCACGGTACTCCGAGAACTTACGGTTTCCGGAGTCAGTAAAGGAGTTCATGGAGCAGGGGGGTGTTTTGGGGTTTGGTGATCAAGCAAGGTCCAAATCAATTCAAATTCTACCCAAGGCTTCTAAATATTATGAGGAACTTATATAAAAATTTTGAGCATTTTTGGAATTACCAAACATTTTCTAAAAATCCAGAACCAATACTTTTAACTACTTCAAATGCCCTAAAATTTCTTGTTTAACTTAAAAATCATAAAACTATTTTTATTAAATTCTAGGGAAAATAAGGAGTCTAGGAAAATTGGTTTCACAATTTTATCATTTTTCTACATTTTCCTACATATTTCTAAAGCTCTGATGAAAAGGAAAAAGAAAATAAATGAATAGTCTTGGGCCGAAACCAGCTCGAGCCGGCCCAATTACAGCAGAAACGTGCCCGCGCCCGTGCGCGCGATGGCGGCTTTGCAGAAAAGCCCCCGGGGTTTTATCTAACAGGAAGTGGGTTCGGTTACTATTTTCTGGGGTCACTGACACTTCGCAGAAAAGTCCTCTAACTTCTATTCCTTCGCCGCACCAAGTCCACGACGACGACAGCGCGGAGGATGAACTCCGGCGAGGTTGGACTGGCCAGATTACGCAAGGATTGACGCTCTACTTTTGACAGAGATCAAATCCGAGACCTAAGGAGAGTTTCCCCTAAATTAATTTCATAATTGATGAACTATCAAGCTCTGTCCGCGTGAACCGAACGGGTGGCGGACAGATGAATGCGTTCCCGGCGACTAGAGGGCTCCTAGTTCAATTCAGTGGCTCGATAAGCACCACGGAGTTATGAGAATGCTCAAACGAGGGAGCAGTCGGTATGAGCTGACCTGGTTCACGCTGGCCGCAGTGAGATCCTTTTCACGGTGGCGGAGACTGGAATTGGGGGAAACGAGCAATTCACCGGCGATGGGAGCTAATCGGAGACGGGAGTGGTGGCTATGGCTTCACGATGATCAAGTGCAGCTACCTGGGGGTTCAATTTATAGAAGGAACGAACGGCGGCCGGGAATTTTGCAAAGGACGCGCGGCGGTCGGAAAGGGAGAAGAATACTGGCGCAATGGATTCGTGGCCTCTACCGTGGCGGTCATTCCGGCGATCAACGGAGAGTCACTAAGGCTTACGGCGATGCGGTGGAGACACTTAGGCACGTGGCACAAGGCCGGAAGGCGGCTCACGACGGTGAACCTATCTGCCACAGCCGCAGAGCACGAGGAGTACGGCGGTGAGTCACCGGAGTTATCCCCAGGAGGTGGCCTTTACCTGGCGGCCTTATCGGTTCATCGTCGACGTGAATCACAACGGCGGTGACGCGAATCACGGCGAAGATCGGTCGTCGACGGTGAAGACAGCCGCGCTGGCGGTCTGATCCACGCGCGTGCACTGTACCATCAGAGGCTCATTCAGTGTGCCTGACAGAGCATGTTCCAAGTAACTTTTCTCCAGATTTCTCATAAGAACTTCATCAACTCTCAGTAGCAAAGTTGTAGAGTTATAAACCAGCTACAATTCAACTATAGAGATCAAACTCATTTGAGCACTGGATCATGCTTGGATTTGAGCTGGAAGTTGATGTCAGTCATCTGCTATTCTGAATTTCAGATCAAACAGCCTGACAGCCAGTTTTTGATTGGGTTTTTCTCTAAATTTCTCATAACAACTAAGCTCACACTCTTTAGCAAAGTTGTTCTCCTATAATTGTTCTTCAACTTTGATGTGGTGACCTAGGGCAAAAACCCTATACTTTGTAAGTTTCAAAGCCCCAAAGTTGAGCCCATTCTCTGATTTTCAGACTTAGAATAAAACTCAAATGAGGTCCATTTTGCATTTAAGTCCAAAACTTAGGGTTTGGCTTTCGAATCCACATATTTGTGAACCAATTGACTTAAAATACTTATTTGGCTTGGTTTTTGCACTTTAGTCCAAAAGTGGACTAATTTTGCACTTAGGTCCCTAGGGTTTGGTTTTAGGGTTTTTCCAGGGTTCCAATTGGGGTTTCTGGTATCCCAGGGGTATAATTGTGATTCAACTTTATTCTTGGAGTCATTTTATGACTTTTACCCTAAATCTTTTAGGTTTTCTCAACTTAGGTTAAGTTTTACCCCTTTAATCACTATTTAGGGTTAAGTCCTTTAACCAAGGTTCTTTTTGCAAAAACAGTAAAACAATACAACTTGTTTGAAATTTTTGCCTAGTGAATGCATTCTAGGTGTGTCAAACATATGCAATGCCAATGCTTATGATGTCATGCTCAAGTTTTAGTTATAGTAACACCAGGGGTGTTACAAGAACAAGAGCCACAGGCTGATGGAAAAGCTGTCGGCTACGGAGGCCGAAAGAGAGGACCTCAGCCGCCGGCTAGCGGCGGAAAAGAAGGATGCGGATAGGGCCTGCGCGGAGGCCCAGGCCACACGTGTCGAGGCCAAACTTGCACGTGTAGAGGCCAGTCTCGCTCTCCAACGCGCGGAGGAGGCGGAGGTGAAACTCAGCAGCCTGCACAGCTACCTGGACAAAGCGAAGGCCTCCACGCGCACAGCGGTGGACTGGACGCATGCGTTGCTCGTGGACGCGTACCGAGAACTTGGTGTGCGTGCCACTCCCTTCGATGCGTCTGGTAAAGAGTTGGGCCTCCGCTTTCTCGGATGGTTGCAGGAGGAGCTAGAGTTGCTTCCGACGATTGTGACAGGCCTCATGTCCTTCGCCTCACTTATCACCAGCGAAGGAGCCGTGAACGCCTTGTCCCGTGAGGGATGCAGGCACTTCGAAGTCTTTGACCGATCGGACGAAGACTTCGAGCACGGAATCTTCTAGGTTGAGGAGCCAGTGCTAAAGCGATCTGTTGGGGCGCTGTATGATAGGATGTGGGGCCCTCACGGCCGTGAAACCGTTCGGGAACGGTCCGACCGAGCGATGGAGTAGGTACTGAGTGTGTTTATTATTATTGGTTTTTTTGGTTTGTTTATATATATATATATATATATTATTTATTGTTCCTGTAGATGGCGCATGATGAGGAGGTCGAAGACCTCGGGGACCTGGAGGGCACGGTGTCCTTGACATCGGATGCGAGGGCGGGGGTTGAGGATCAGCCGGCGCCGCCGGCTGATGCTGGCGAAGGCCCCGTGGCGGCCTTCGAGCCGACCGGTCAAGACACTTCGGAGGCGATCGCGTCGGCCGCTGAGGACCCTGCAGCGTCGGCCGGCCCTTCGCAGGTGGCAGAATAGGAGCTTTGGGTGGTTAGTGTGATTATGTTTTTGTGATACTGAAACTCGGTTGCTGCGCAGGTTCCGACGTGTGGGCCTGCGCAAGCAACCCCTAAAGACGATACTAATTTTGTGGCGGCCACAACTGCAGTGCCTATTAATGTTAGTTTATCTAGTTCTGAATCTGGGTCGTTTTCATCTGATGGTGAGTTTGGGAGTCCGTTCTCCTGGACCGAAGAGTCTTCGGGTGAAGATCTAGACTATTTTGTTGCATTAGATGTGTCTGCGGCAGAGTCTTCGCCACGTCTGGAGGTTGGTGAGGTGTCTGACCTCCCCAGCGCGAGGACCGAGCGCCAGCGACGAAAAGTGGTGTCGAAGCGTAGTGTTGGCGAGATGTCGCGAAGTGGTAGGCGCCGTCGGATGGGGGGTGGAGCGGACCCACCTTCCAGTAGATCGATTTGGTGAACGAGATCTACTGGCTTCGCCGATTGGTACGAGTATTGGTGAGGTGGATCTGCGGAATCTTTTTGAAGGCGAGGAATTGAAAATAATGTTCAATTATAGGGAGGCGGGCATCATCCCAAAGGTTGAGCCGATGTAGGGTGTGTGATGCCCTCGCTTGTCGTGCGGTGCTAGAGGGCGTAATTATGTGCGGTGGGTTTGATGTCCCTTCGCTGTGTGTATGTAAGCGGCTTGTATTGTAATGTGGCCTGTTGTACTTCGCTAGATGGCGGCGGCCTTGGGCTATTGTTGCACGGGGCGTCTTTTAGTAAAAGACTTCATATTGCGCACTTGTTGTGCTTGTCCGGCTGCACCCTTAGGCGACTTTTGCACGGAGTGTCTTTTAGTAAAAGACTTCGTATCGCGCACTTGTTGTGCTTGTCCGGCTGCACCCTTAGGCGACTTTTGCACGGAGTGTCTTTTAGTAAAAGACTTCGTATCGCGCACTTGTTGTGCATGTCCGGCTGCACCCTTAGGCGACTTTTGCACGAAGTGTCTTTTAGTAAAAGACTTCATATCGCACACTTGTTGTGCTTGTCCGGCTGTACCCTTAGGCGACTTTTGCACGAAGTGTCTTTTAGTAAAAGACTTCGTATCGCGCACTTGTTGTGCTTGTCCGGCTGCACCCATAGGCGACTTTTGCACGGAGTGTCTTTTAGTAAATGACTTCGTATCACGCACTTGTTGTGCTTGTCCGGCTGCACCCTTAGATGACTTTTGCATGGAGTGTCTTTTAGTAAAAGACTTCGTATCGCGCACTTGTTGTGCTTGTCCGGCTGCACCCTTAGGCAACTTTTGCACGGATCCTACCTGGGCCTCCCGACGCGGTGAGGACACGGGACTGGCAGACTTCGACGGAGCCTTCGTCTTGCAACGGAGAGGACAAAGGGAGACCACGCTGGTCTTCATCCTATTGACGCCTTCGGCTTGCTCTGGCACACTATGGAAGTGGTCTTCGTCGATGTAGCGAGGCGACGAAGTCATCGAGTGAAGGGTAGCGTGTTCGCCTTCGCCCCAACACTAGGTTACCCACACCTACTAGCCACCACTTATTTCCCCTCCCTCTCATTTGCTCCCTAGCCACCAGCCTCTTCTCCCCCCTCGGCAACAGCCCAACACTCATCTCGCCGCTGCCAGCACTGCTCTCGGCGCGCACGCCCCCTCTTCCCTCCTCCCTTCGCTTCCCTCTTCCCTCTTTCCCGTCCCCAAATCTACTCTAGGCAGGAGTTGCACGCCTTCTAGGCAGTCGGCACTGCTCCACCAACGCGGCTTCTTGAGCACCCCCTAATGACTATCTTTTTCTCCCTAACATGGGTGCTAGCAGGCAGAGCCCTCTCTCCCACTCGTGTTCCATTCGCCTTAGGTGCTTGGTAAGGCGAGGTAGATGCCTTGTCTCAGCCGAACGCTTTACCACCTAGGCAACGCTTATGCCTCGCCTTGGGGACACCTTAATAATTACGGAAGCATTGACCTAGGAAATGTAGTGTTCGATAGATTATCACTGATGCCAAGCAATGTAGTCCAAGGTCTAGAGATAGCACCCTTAGAAGAGTGACTAAACACATGGTATAAACTAGCTCTACCATGTTGAGTCACCCCTCAGCCTAGCCATCCCTCTCCTCCATGCAGCTCTTTTTAGCAACATGGATTTGGGATCTTGATCATGTTTTTGGGTTCTATTATACTTAAGTTACCTCACCTTAAGGACCGGTTCACCAAGTGACAACTGTGACAATAGTGTAACCACAAGACTCATTTGGGCACTAGACTTGACTAATTAATTAAATGAACTAGGGTTGTGCCTTGCTTACTTGAATGATGGTGTAAGGTGGAAACTTTTAAGTGTGTATTGGACTTGTTGTCTAGGGGTACATTTTGGTTTATTTGGTATTTTGTTAGTCACCCACTAGGACGACTCTAGCACTTGATGGCAGGATAAACCTAGAATGAGCAGCCACACTCTAGGGCATTTTTTTGTAAACGTCTTGTAGTATCCTTGTCACATTTCTATGGAAGAGGTGAATGAGAGTCATGAACCCTAACATATGTGAGAGCACCTAGAGGGGGGTGAATAGGTGATCCTATAAAAACAGCTCAACAAAACAAACTTGGACTAATATTTAATTAGTGAAAACAAGAGCCAAGTTCGAATGAGGAGGATGAGAGGAGTGAACTTCTTCACTTAATTGCTCTTCACTAAGTGAGTATTAAACTTATAGCAATTATGTAAGTGAAGTGAATGGAGAGAAAATCATAATAAGATAAAGACTAGTGACACGATGATTTTTATCCCGTGGTTCGGTCAAGTAGAATACTTGCCTACTCCACGTTGTGGCGTCCCAATGGACGAGGGTTGCACTCAACCCCTTTCAAGTGATCCAAAGATCAACTTGAATACCACGGTTCTCTCTTTATTTCAAGAATATCCCGTTGTGAGGAATCTCCACAATTTGGAGTCTCTCACGCGTTACACAATTGATCTCAAATGAACACAATATAAGGGGGAATAGAAACACACACACACACGAGACAAAGTCACAGCAACACACACACACAATTCAAGAGAAGAGCACAAAACACAGCGCATTAGAGTTACAACTCAAAACATGTGCTTGAATCTTTACCTAGCGAAGCAATGGCATGATCGCAACATCTCGGTGTTGTAGAATGTTTAAGGGATGCTTGGTGTGGAGTTTCATGCGCCTAGGTGTCCCTTTTATAGCCCCAAGGGACCTAGGAGATGTTGGAGCTCCATTTGGATGGCCCAGGTTGCCTTTTGTCCGTGGGTGCACCGGACAGTCCAGTGCACACTGGACAGTGAGCAATACACGGACACAAAATCCCCTGATTGGCTACTTTCTGCTTTTGGGGGGCACCGAACTGTCCGGTGGGGGCACCGGACCATCCGGTGTCCCACATGACCATTGGCCAGGGCTGACGTGGCCACTAGCCATGAATTTCAGTCGATGCTGGCTAAAATTTCTGAGAGCGAGCAGTACGACGGACCGTGCACCGGACTGTCCAGTGCCTCCAGTCCAGCTACCTTTTTCTTTTTCTTTCTTTGTTTTCTTTTGCTCATTTTGGACTTGACTTCATAAAGTCCATGACACTTAGACAAATATAATTAGTACACAAAACAATTGACTAAGTGTCCAGAGCTTACCTTTTTACTTGATCCATATAGATTTGCACTAAGTCGTCTTCCGAGCTCAATTTGCTTTGTATACCTGTGCTCAACATCATGTTAGTATAAACATAATGTGTTGTGCATGTAATCACCAAAACAATATAGAAATGGCCCAAGGGCACATTTCCCTTTCAATATGGTATCAGGACTTGTGAGTCAAGTTGTATAATCTATACAGAGAGCATTAAAACTTTACGATTACTAATTTATGGTTATCTAATATTTATGATACATTGGTGTATGGTCTTGTTTTTATAAATTAAATTAAAACCTGACCAACTAAAAATGTTTGCTTCAGCTAGAGCACTATACAACCAGTCAACTTTTCCTAAAATGGGATACTTGCTAACTATGTAAGTACTCACCCTTGCTATTTCTACAACAACTTTTTTGCATTCGATGCAACTATTGCTTAAAAGGAGAAGATGGAGATTAGACTCAGGAGTTCCAATACTTCGATGAGTTCTAGGCACCTAGCCAACTAGTCGGTGTTCCTGTGGAGCTCATGACCGTCTTCCACTAAAGACATCTATGAGTTATCTTCTAGTGGAGTTTATTTACTCATTTTTGTTAAGACAATATGTTGTATAATAATGTTACTTGCAAGGAGTATCTATGTTGAATAAAGCAAGAAGACTTAGTTAAGAAGGAAATCAACACAAGTTCTTTCTTGCAAGGAGTTGATTCTTTTTGAGAATTTTAACTTGAAGCAACCCAACTTAATATCAACAAAAAATAGCACAAGAGAACTTAGAGAGGGAGAAGGCAAACAAATCACAAGCAATAAACACAAGAGCACGGGTGATTTGTTTTATCGAGGTTCGGTTCACCATAAACCTAATCCCTTGAGGAGTCCACAAAGGATGGGTCTTTTTTCAACCCTTTCCCTCTCTCCAACGGTCACCAAGTCCGATGAGTGTTTCTTCTTCTTTGTCAACAAAAGACTGAAGTCTTCGCAAGGCCAACCACAAAGATAAGGGGCTCTTGCTAGCTTTACATTGAATGGGGGTCAAAACTCCATGCTCAAATGACCAAAGAGGTAGCACACACTTTATCTCAATGATTCTCACAAGGCACTATCACTAAACACACACGAGTAGCTCTTTCTTGCTTGATCTCTATTTTGTGGCACTTGTGAGGCTTTGATGTGTATATAAGTGTTGCTCTAGTATATAGGAGTGAATACCAACCTCTTGTGTATGATATGGATCAATGAATCATGAGAATGGGTTGGTTGGGGTGGCATTTATAGCCCTCAACAACCCATATAGTCGTTATGGTGCATTTGGTAAACTGTGCACTAGCGGACGGTCTGTGGCTAGGGCCCAGACGATCTGTGACCCTCCAATAGTCGGATCCGACACTACAACGGTTATGTCTGACTACCCAATGGCTAGATCAATGGTTGTCTTCCCTCAGTGATGACACGTGGACGGTCTTCCCTTTAACCCAGATGGTCCGCGCTAGCTCTAAAAATCCTTTTGCTTAGCATGTCACCTTCGAGCTGAAGCAAATCAACATAGGCGGACTGTCACACCCGGTTTTAGAAGGCAAACCGAATGCGAACCATGTACGTGCCAGGATCAGCAATTCACGTACACAACAGTTACATAAGATGGACATCATCACACAATGCTCAAATAGTATTAAAAAAGGGAATAATAGTCGGTTACATCATATGTCTGAGACATCCACATAGTCTTTACAATAAATCAAAATGCGGAAAAGAAACATAGATAAACGCGGCCTTCACAGGCAGCCGACTGGGGGTTTGCCGCTAACCCACACCTAGAACTCGTCGTAGTCTTGGAACTCCTGGAAGTCTCCTTCCACGGCTTCATCTTCTCCTGAGCAGTGGTTGCAATGCGAACAACCTGGGGGGGGGGGGGGGGGTTTGGTGTGTAGAGCAAGGGTGAGTACACATCAACATACTCAGCAAGTGTCCTATTTGGCTGTAGTGGACTAGCTTTATGTGGGGGTAAGTCAAGCAGTTGCTTTTAGTTGGTCAGATTTGTTATTACTAGTAGAGAAAGCCAAGTTTTAGAGTTAACCCACGTTATTAACCCAAACGTACTCTTTCCAAACGGAAAGAATACCACTTACCATTACCATAGTCAATACCAGAAACCATCGATCTCATTGCCACCTGCAAATCCGAACATCTCTGATCGAGTACCACTAATCACTGGAGCTCCCTTGGCCGCTCATAACCGCGAGCACGGCTGATATATCAGTTTTCAAACACTCCGCAGAGGTTGTGCACTTTACCCACAAGCCGTGATTTCCCTTTCTGCCCGGAGATCATGACTCTCCATTGATCACTACCAAGGTGACCCAGCAGGATATCACTACGTAGCCTTTACAAAGATTCCCCGGGGATGTAGCCGCCCGTTAGGTTTCCTAAATGTACCGCACTCCTCCCCAAGGGACAAATCAACCTTGGCAGAGCGAGCCGCATACACCGAGCCCCATTGACGACACAATGGCTAAGCAAACTACACCCCGGTTCCTCTAATTATTCAGCTAAGGGCATCCCACTCCACCCTCATGGTTGCACTGTTTTCCCAAGCGGTCATCCAACGAACAGGTCCTTACGGAGAGGCACTCGAGAAACTGCTCGAGCCCCTTGAAGGTCACTAGTATAACATCATAATAAAAGAGGGGAAAACAGTGTATCATTGATAATTCTCATCATGTTCATTGATTAGAGTTGAGCAATAGCATAAGACTAAGCAATAATAATCCGACCCAAATAGGTAAACAAGGACATGGACAACAAAAGCTAGTCAATCCTTAGGTATAAATGTGTAATGCAGGAGGTGAATTAAAGAATGTATAGGACAGAGATAGGTCAAGGGACACTTGCCTCCACCAACCGACTGCTGCTCAGGGGCTTCTCCTGCGAGTTCTTCGGGTTCTCCGACCAGATCGTTCTCTATGCGAGCGCAAACATACATACATCCACATATTTAATACAAAAGAATAGTACACCACACAATAGAATGCAGTAAGTAAACAGACGTTCCACACGGACTCGCAATTACGGTTAAGGGAGAAAGAGGAAAAGACAGTCGAGAAACGATCACGTTACATTATTATGAATTAAATCACTCGCTCAATTGAAAGACATTAATGTAGACACTACGTTTAGCATAAAGTAAAGTCATGTTTCATGTCTAATCATTATAAGAAGATGAAGATAAATTAAAAGGATTGTCGCGCAGCAAGACGCGCGGCATAGCACTTTAAATTGAATTAAGGAAATCAACGACTCATGGCACGACCGAGCGCACAACGAGACATTTTGCATTAATTATAAAGAGACGTTAAGCTTCGCGCGACGAAACGCACGACGGCATACGTCAACAGGGCTGAATTTGAAGTGGAACGTCGCGCGTCTGGACGCGCGACATCGCACCTCAAACAACCTGAAATTAAAATAGATCGTCACGCGACGAAGCGCGCGACACAACACTTTAATGAATATAAACTAAAAGAATCGTCGTGCGATGAAGCGCGCGACGCAGCACATTAATAAACACAAATTTAAATTGAGTCATCGCGCGACGAAGCGCGCGACGCAACACATTACTAGAATCTGAAATTAGACAAACCGTCGCACGACCGAGCGCACGACGCAGCACACTAACTAACGGAGTTTGAAACTAACTAAAAATCAAGAATAATCACCGCGCGCGTGGGGTTGCGCACGCGGGAACGCGTTAGGGGTAAACGGGGGAGCGCGAGGCCATGCCAAGGCCACGCGAGCCACGCCGAGGGCCGGGACGCCGCGCGCAGGGGGCCGAGGCCGCGCGCAGGGGCCGAACCGCTGCGCCGGGGGCCGGAGGCCGCACCAGGGCCGCGCCGGGGCCGAGCCATGCCGGGGCCGCGCCCGCGCCGGGGCCGCGCGTCAAGTCGCGCCCGCGCAGGGACACGCCCGCGCCAGGGAAGAGGAGGGGGAGGGGCGCCGCGCCGTCGGGGAGGGAAGAGGAGGGGCCGAGCGCCGCCGTGGGGGGGAGCAGGGCGCGCCGCCGCGCAGGGACGCACGCGCGCGCAGGGAAGAGAAGAGGGAGCGCGCGCAGGGGGAGAGAGGAGGGAGAGGGAGAGAGGGAGAGAGAGAGGAGAGGGGAGGGGCTCACCTCAGGATCCAACTCCAGCGATCTCGACTCCAAACCCTAGGGCACCACGGGGAGAGAGAGGTGGAAGAGGGAGAGGGAGGTTGCTGCGCGGGAAATCCAAATGAGAGAGAGAGGAGAGGAGGGGGCACATGGGGGGGTGTGGGCGCCAGGGGCACGCAGGGCCGGACTGGGCCGGGCTGGGCTGGGTTGGGTCACATCGCGGATCGAAACCCACGACACGCACGACCATCAAACGGAATCCAATCGCGAATCGAAATCTGAGACGGAACGCGACGAACACGCGACACCAAACAAAGAAATGCGCTTCGGCATGATGCAACACCCATGACACTTAGGTTTTGTTCATTCACAACACGGACACCTGTCACTATACTAGTTTGAAATTGGGAGGAAGGAGCGAAACGGGAAGAGAAAAGAGAGTAACGCCCGGATTTGGTGAGAGAAAAGAAGAAAAAATTCTACCCCCAAATTCAGGGCGTTACAAACCTATCCCCTTAAAAGAATCTCGCCCTCCAGATTCAGGGTTGGCTAGCAAAGAGCTCAGGGTATTTGGCCATCAGATCATCTTCACGCTCCCAGGTTGCTTCTTCCTCAGAGTGATGGCTCCATCTGACTTTGCACATTCTGATGGTCTTCCTTCGGATGACTCTGTCTGCCGTCTCAAGGATCTACGCTGGCTTCTCAACGTAGGTCAAGTCCTCCTGGACTTCAAGACCTTCCACTGGCAACTGCTCTTCTGGCATGCGCAGACACTTCTTCAACTGAGACACATGAAAGACATCATGCACTGCAGACAAGCCTTCTGGCAAACTGAGCTGATAGGCCACTTCTCCACGCTTCGCGAGAATCTGATATGGACCGATGTAGCGGGGTGCTAGCTTGCCTTTCACTCCGAACCTTCTGACTCCTCTGATCGGTGACACTTTCAGATAGACAAAGTCTCCAACTTCGAAACTCAACTCTCTTCTTCTTGTGTCTGCATAGCTTCATGCCTTGATTGCGCTACCTTCAAATTCTCTCGGACCATCTTGATGTTCTCTTCAGCTTCAAGCAAAACGTCTGGCCCGAACACTTGCTTTTCTCCAGGCTGATCCCATTGCAACGGAGTTCTACAACTCCTCCTATAAAGCGCCTGAAATTGTGACATCTTCAAGCTGGCCTGGTAACTATTGTTATAGGAGAATTCTGCATAAGGCAATCGCTTGTCCCATCCGGACTGATCTTGCAACGCACTGGATCTCAACATGTCTTCGAGGATTTGATTGGTTCTTTCAGTCTGACCATCTGTCTATGGATGATAAGCTGAACTAAAATTCAGATGTGTGCCCAAGGCTTCATGCAACTGCTGCCAGAAATGAGAGGTGAACTGTGTTCCTCTGTCTGACACTATCTTCTTTGGCACACCGTGAAGACAAACGATCCGAGACATGTACAATTCTGCCAATACTGCACTACTGTAGTTGGTCTTGACAGGTATGAAGTGGGCTGACTTGGTCAAGCGATCCACCACTACCCAAATGGAATCATAGCCGGCTCGAGTGCGAGGCAATCCGACTATGAAGTCCATACCGATTTCATCCCATTTTCACTGAGGAATTTGCAACGGTTGCAACAATCCAGCTGGTCTCTAGTGCTCTGCCTTGATCCGCCGACAACTATCACACATAGCCACATGCTCTGCGATTTCTCTCTTCATTCCGTACCACCAGAATTTCTTCTTCAGATCCTGATACATCTTCTCACTACTAGGGTGGATTGAATAGGCCGTCTCATGAGCTTCCTTGAGGATCAACTCTCGAATAGATTGGACATTGGGAACACACAAACGGTCTTTGAACCATATCACACCTTCTACATCCTCCCGAAAATCTTTGCCTTTGCCATCTAGAATCAGTCGCCGGATCTCACTGATCTTCTCATCATTCTTCTGCGCTTCTTTAATTTCCCGCTCCAGGGTAGGTTCCAACTCGATTGTGACTCCTCGCGAATTATTCAGGAATCCGAGACTCAACCTGTCAAACTCTTTGGCCAACTCATAAGGCATCGGACGAGCGACCATCAGATTGACTTGACTCTTCCTGCTCAAAGCATCTGCCACTACGTTCGCTTTGCCTGGATGGTAATGGATCTCCAACTCATAGTCTTTGATCAGCTCTAACCATCTTCGTTGCCTCATATTCAGCTCTGACTGAGTGAATGTGTACTTCAGACTCTTGTGGTCTATGTAAACATCACATTTCTGTCCATACAGATAGTGCCTCCATGTGGTTTAGTCTCCCATGGTTATAGCGCGGCTGAGAGCGGTTGCCTGCTCCAGGCTGAGACACATTCTGCTTTGCTGGGGCATTAGGGCCTGATTGCTGCTGGGCTGCCTTCTTCGGACATTGCATCACCCAATGGCCTTGCTCTCCACAGTGGAAACATGCTCTGTTTCAAACCTGAGCTGGTGCTGCCTGATTGTTCTGCTGGTTTGCTGGGGCGGGAAGACGAGGTGCTTGCTGATTCTGCCTCTGGAACTGACCTCCTCCTGACTGATTGTTCTGTCGATTCTGATACTGGTGCTGAGGATACTGCCTTTGGAACTGCTGCTGCTGCTGAGGTGGATGCTGGTTCTGCCTGAACTGCTGAGGTTGATTGCTTGAGAAACGAGGACGACTGCTGCTTCCAGGCTGGGGTCCACTGATCTTGCGCTTATGATCCTCCATCTCCTTACGCTTCATCTCTGTCATGATTGCCCTGTCAATCAGGTGCTAGAATGTCGGGAAGTTATGATTCATCAGCTGATACTGCAGAGGGTCAACCAAGCCGCTCAGGAAACGATACTGTCTCTTGGCGTCGGTGTTGACATCTTCAGAAGCATAGCGAGACAACTGCAGAAACCTGTCCCGGTACTCACTGACAGACGATGACCCTTGCTTAAGAGCCAAGAACTCCTCCTTCTTCACTGTCATCAGACCTGCAGGCACATGGTACTGATGAAAGTTACCTCTGAACTCTTCCTAGGTGATAGTGTCGGGGTGGGCATGGGTGGCGAGATAAGACTCCCACCATGACTGAGCTGCTCCTCTCAACAGACGGGGACCATACAGGACTTTCTCCCTGTCATCACACTGAGCGGTATGCAACTCCCGCTCCACAGTGCGCAGCCAGTCTTCAGCATCCATGGGGTCAGAGGAGTGAGCAAACGTCGGAGGATGACCTCTCATGAATTCAGCACGCTTGTCCCTAGGCATCTGAGGCATCTGAGGCTGAGGTGGTGGTGGCTGCTGCTGCTGCTGAATAGCAGCCAGAGTCTGACCAATGGCTTGAACTGCCTGAGTCTGCATCAGAAACATCTGCTCGATGGACATCGAGGGCGGGGGCGACAGGTGCTGCTGCTGGGGTGCCTCATCCTGCTGAGCACGCCTTCCTCCTCTGCACCTGTTCTCTGACATCTGCAGAACGCAACCACACATCAGAACTGACCTTGCAAATCTTGCAGCATAAGAAAAGAGTATAGAATTCTCCACAACACTGAGCAGATGAGCATCTTCACTGATCTCCAACACAGACCAACACAGCTCCTCAGATAAAGAGGAAAGTGGAATAAAAGGCTTCCCAACTAAATAGCTAACTCCATTTACATATAATAGGTAAACCAGAATGCAAGGGATACCCACATCCTAGTGACAGTCATTACAAAGATCCAAATCAAACATAGTTCATCATGACAAACATAAATGCACAGGATATAACAAACTACCATGTCTAACTAAGACTAACTAAAAGCGAGACTAATGCTAAGACTGTAGCTTCTATGTATATATTTCGTATTAATTACAAGATCCGACTCTGACGATCTATGGCTCTAAATTTATCTTGGTGTTGCAGTCGGGGTTGCCATAAGACTGGTGTCCACGCCGAGGTGAGCGGTACGGGTGCTGAGTCCCGACGGGAGCGGGGGAACCATCATCCAGGTGACGACGCTCCGCGCGCTCAGCCAGCAGCTGGGCGATCTCAGCACGAGCCCTACCCAGCTCGTCTAATGCATGGTCCAGCTCCGTGTTTAGCACGGCGGCTAGGTTGACTGTGCTGCTCAACCTAGGATTGTCCTCACCAACAGGTGAGACAATCACGCCTCCTGTGCTGCCAGATGGACGGCGGGGGTAATACTTCATGTTGAGACCATCAGCTACCCCACCGAGCACTGAACAGTAGTGCGAAAGCGCACGCCGTGCAGCATCTTGCATGGCCGCCTCAGCTGAGTCCCGCTCAGAGATGGAATAGTGCTCCGAGCAGACCTCAGCACCCTAGAGACTGTTCTCCGGACGGCGCACCAAGCAGGTCGCCTCCCAGCGGTCCGGGTAGACCCCGCGACTATGCTGGTAGACCACACAGCGATACTCGATGGACCAAGTACGCCGGTCAAGTGCCCGACGTAGCAGGGTGTCGAGCGCATCGTGGAAGTGACACCCGCGAGCAGCGTCGCGAGTGATGGGTCGAGCAACCCATCCTTCCGGCTCCTGGTCAGCAGAAAAGTCGGTGTCGTGGCTCGAGCTGTCGTCGCCACCTCTGTCGTCTGGGTCTCCTACAGCAGCTACTCCAGGGGCTGGGGCGCTCAGTGGTGGTGTAGGGGGCGCCTCCAGGGGAAGCACAGGGGAGCAGCTCCTCACAGACTCTATCTCCTGCTGGAGCGAGAAAGAAGAGCCCTGCTGCTCCTGCTCCTATCGTCGACGCTCCTGCTCCTCATGCTGGCGGTGGTGCAGCCTCTCCAAATGGCTGGACTGTCCGGTCATGGGACGGCGAAGCGGAAGCTCCACGAGGCGAGAGGGTAAGAAGGGGATGACAGACTTCCGTGCGGTGTGTCTAAGACGAGCCATCTACAAAAGACACCGTAAGCAAAAGAGTGAGAACAGAACTAGTATGACCAGCAAGTAATGAACCATAAATAAATGAAGGATTAGATTAAAACACAATTTTCAGCAAGGTATAATATATAGTAGAACATAGTTTTGGTCGATATGACCAACTTTTGAAGGGATACCAAAGTCAAGGCAAGGACAGAGGTCTATAATCCTTAGAATGACCATTCTACTCTAGGTTAGCGGTCCTACAGTCAGCACGGCTTTGATACCACCTATGTCACACCCGGTTTTAGAAGGCAAACCGAATGCGAACCATGTACGTGTCAGGATCAGCAATTCACGTACACAGCAGTTATATAACATGGACATCATCACACAGTGCTCAAATAGTATTAAAAAAGGGAATAATAGTCGATTACATCATATGGCTGAGACATCCACATAGTCTTTATAATAAATCAAAGTGCGGAAAAGAAACATAGATAAACGCGACCTTCACAGGCAGCCGACTGGGGGTTTGCCGCTAACCCACTCCTAGAACTCGTCGTAGTCTTGGAACTCCTGGAAGTCTCCTTCCATGGCTTCATCTTCTCCTGAGCAGTGGTTGCAATGCGAACAACCTGGGGGGGTTTGGTGTGTGGAGCAAGGGTGAGTACACATCAACATACTCAGCAAGTGTCCTGTTTGGCTGTAGTGGACTAGCTTTATGTGGGGGTAAGTCAAGCAATTGCTTTTAGTTGGTCAGATTTGTTATTACTAGTAGAGAAAGCCAAGTTTTAGAGTTAACCCACGTTATTAACCAAATGTACTCTTTCCAAACGGAAAGAATACTACTTACCATTACCATAGTCAATACCAGAAACCATCGATCTCATTGCCACCTGCAAATCCGAACATCTCTGATCGAGTACCACTAATCACTGGAGCTCCCTTGGCCGCTCATAACCGCGAGCACGGCTGATATATCAGTTTTCAAACACTCCGCAGAGGTTGTGCACTTTACCCACAAGCCGTGATTTCCCTTTCTGCCCGGAGATCATGACTTCCATTGATCACTACCAAGGTGACCCAGCAGGATATCACTACGTAGCCTTTATAAAGATTCCCTGGGGCTGTAGCCGCCCGTTAGGTTTCCTAAATATACCGCACTCCTCCCCAAGGGACAAATCAACCTTGGCAGAGCGAGCCGCATACACCGAGCCCCATTGACGGCACAATGGCTAAGCGAACTACACCCCGGTTCCTCTAATTATTCAGCTAAGGGCGTCCCACTCCACCCTCATGGTTGCACTGTTTTCCCTAGCGGTCATCCAACGAACAGGTCCTTACGGAGAGGCACTCGAGAAACCGCTCGAGCCCCCTTGAAGGTCACTAGTATAACATCATAATAAAAGAGGGGAAAACAGCGTATCATTGATAATTCTCATCATGTTCATTGATTAGAGTTAAGCAATAGCATAAGACTAAGCAATAATAATCCGACCCAAATAGGTAAACAAGGACATGGACAACAAAAGCTAGTCAATCCTTAGGTATAAATGTGTAATGCGGGAGGTGAATTAAAGAATGTATAGGACAGAGATAGGTCAAGGGACAGTTGCCTCCACCAACCGACTGCTGCTCAGGGGCTTCTCCTGCGAGTTCTTCGGGTTCTCCGACCGGATCGTTCTCTATGCGAGCGCAAACATACATACATCCACATATTTAATACAAAAGAACAGTACACCATACAATAGAATGCAGTAAGTAAACAGACGTTTCACGTGGACTCGCAATTACGGTTAAGAGAGAAAGAGGAAAAGACAGTCGAGAAACGATCACGTTACATTATTATGAATTAAATCACTCGCTCAATTGAAAGGCATGAATGTAGACACTACGTTTAGCAAAAAGTAAAGTCATGTTTCATGTCTAATCATTATAAGAAGATGAAGATAAATTAAAAAGATTGTCATGCGGCATGTAAGGCCCAAAATGTGTATAAGAAAAATAATAATAATAAAATAAATGAAGAAATAAAATAGTAAATTCAGAAATCTCGAATTATACTTGCGTACTGAAAATCGAGGACTGAATTTTGAAAACCAAAGAAGTAATAGAAAAGTTTTCTACTCAACTGAATGAGTATGCATATCATGATGTACCATAAGCATTTTTTTACATGAATGTTTAATGTTGAAGTAACTTCTATTTCATATTCCACCTTCAAAATACTATTTTTCTAAAAAGAAAGAAAATAATATGAGTATTTCTCATTTCAAACATCTATCAACTAAATAAATCAATTAAAATAAATATATCTATTGCTTCATAATTGATTTTTAGTATGTATAAAATTGAATTCTTAAACTTTATCTTAGATTGGAGTTAGAATTTTGTAATGCCACAAAAAAGAAGAAAAAAATTCTGAGATTTGAGAGAAGAGGATTAAACTACTACACAAAATAGAGAAATAAATTTATGAACGCATGAGTCCTTCCCATATTAGGATATTAAATTTGTATGTTTAAAATGAGTATGAGTTCACAATTAGAATGGAATTCAAATTTGAATTCTAGAAATTTAAAAGGAATAGAAAAGGGGAAAGGAAAATATAAAAGAAAAAGAGAAATGCTTGAATGGGCTGAGATCCCGCTTTTCGGCCCACTAGGGAATCACGTCTGCGCGGCCCATCCACTGCGCACTTGCGCCTGCTGACGCTGGGGCCCACTTTTTAGCCTCCGTGGACACCTGTTTGGACCAATGACGCGTGGGGCCACGTCGTCAACCCATCCTTCTTCCTCGCACTGCGTCCGCACCAAATCATGGGTGCTGCGAATCCGCCGCCAGGGATTGTGCGGATTTCGCTTGCCGTCCAACCTCCCTCCTCGACAAACTCGGACCCGTCCTGGCCATTGCTCCCGAGCGGATCCTGTAATGGAAAGCATCAAGACGACTGGGTCCTCCTCCCACTTGCCGATTGAAACAAGCTCTAACCAACGCCGCCGGGATCGCCGGAGCCATAACTACCCTTGTGCTGCTCCAGCTAGCGCACCGGCCGGGCGAGATCCCGTGCGTCACCTTCTCCCCCTGCTCGGTCGCAAACAGAAGCCGCAGGCCGCCGCGCTCCTCTCGGCGCGCATGGCGGGTGTGCCGCGATCTGCAGAATCCGTTGACGCCATGCCCTGGAAATCCGGGCGGTTCCCCTTGATCCGAAGCCTGCGCAGGGACCCCGGCGGCTTAATCTCCTGCGCATCTTCCGCTCTGACCGGTGGCCAAGCGCCGCGTGCCACACCAGCCTACCGCGCCCCCATCTACTACCTCCCTCGCTTGACCCCGTCACCGGCCACTATCCCTCTTCCTTCCGAGAACCCAGGAGCAGATTCATCTCCAGAGCCACCTCCGCTGCGCAACGGCTTGGCGAGATCATCGCACACCCCAACCTCGCTCGCAAGATAAGAAGCTAGCCCCCCTCCATCCGCCCATGAGCCGCCACTCCATACACACCATCGCCGTGAGGAAGTCAAAAGCTGCTACACCACCAACTCGGCGCCGTCATCGTTCGGGCTCCGTGGTGGGGTTTGGGGAACATCTCCAGGCGCTGGAAACTAACTACCGCGGCCTCTGGCATGGGATCGATCCAAATCGTGGGGATTGCTTGCCGGTGATTGACAGTGCCGCGTCGAGCTGTGGGCGGGTCCGTACTCAGCTCTAACTGAGGTATTTTCTCCCCCATTTGTTTCGTTTGGTTCCCAGGAACGTTTTGCCCCTCGCCGCTTGCTCAGTCGGACTCCGGGGCTCCGAAGGGACGTTCGCCGGCGAGGAGTGCCGTCGCGGGCTTCTGCTCCTCCGTGCCTCAGCGGCAGGATTGGGGGTGGCGCTTGGGTGCCGTCGGATCCTCGGTCGACGTCGTAGATTAGAGCCATCAGCGTACCGATTCGGGGGTGAACCTGGGCCGTTGATCTCCGTGTGTGCGATCGTGATAGCTTGGGTCGTGGATGCCTCGGTGTGTGGATCTGATCGTTGGATCACGATCCAAAGGCCCTAGTCAATTACCGGTGTATAAAACAATAGATCTAATCCCTGCCCTCGATATCTGATCGTGCGGCTTAGAATGACCCGTACCCTTTCGGCTGGGAGATTTTGCATTAGAAGCCTTCGACTTTTGATAAATAAACCCGCCATCCTCCGCGGGATACTTCTGAGTCTCGAGAAATCTTTCGGTGTAGCCCCTGTGTTTCTAGTTAATTGAGGCACAGTCCAGAGGGTAGGAAAAATAATATAAGTAGTTAAAGAAATTTAATTTTAGTGCAAAAATAAATTCAGAAACTTGATTAATTCATAAAAAAATTCATAGGAACTCCAAATTAATCCATTTCAGCTTTTATAATTTTGTAATAATATTGTTTATCACCTAATGCCTCTATTTTGACATGAAAGTCACATTAAAATTTATATTCTATTTAACCTTGTACAAAACACATCGAATCTTTAGAAATTCGTAACTTAAAATCTATAAGTCCGATTTGATCCATTCAAGTTGCATTAGTCTCATATAAATATTTACTATGCAATAACAACATTTATTATACCATGTCCCATTATTTTTAGATCTTTATTTAACTTATGTTGGTTAGTTTTGTTAATCTGCTTATTAATGTAGTAGAGGATGATCTATGATCAATTATGACTTAGATTAAAGTTGAGATAAGTATCTAAAGAATAACCTCTTATATGATTTATATTAACCAATTTATAATATAGTTTAATCACATGAACCCTCTATAAAATCATAACTCCTTAGTCATAACCCCGATCTTAGTGGTTCTCGATTCCACGATCTCGTAGCAACGCGTAGATCATTATTATGCAATATGTTCTTATGTTTGGTGTGATGTTAATTTTGTCTATACCATGTTTGTTTGTATTGCTACGACTAGCAGTGAGGTCACGAGGATCTGAAGAATCACCCTGGTAACTGGAATCTCAAGTGCCAGGCAAGTTGTGCCCTTGATCCACTTTTGTTACCCAATAATGTTCTTTGTTATCACTACTCAATGCATAGGTTTAACTTTGATGGGACCCAATAGGTCACCCTAGTCTGTTTATCCTTTTACCTTGTTTACCCCTGATTCACTTGGGTAGTTATGCTATTGCTCTATATGGTTTTGGGATTAATATTTCATTACATCCATGTTCCAATTTTTCTGTTATGTTATTTATGTTCATGATAAGATCATTATGTTAATTGGAACATGGAGCGACCACCCGGGAAAACAGTGCTACCACAAGGGTTTAATGGGACGCCCTTGGCTGATTAACTAGGAAAGCTAGTGGAGGTCTTCCTTACCCGAAAGGGGCAAGGGCAGTAAGGGAGTGGTCAGTGTAGGGAGGTCCTTGGGTTGACTTTGCTGCGATGGCGGTCAGGCAAGAACCCTGCATTGGAGCTTCCTATAAACTGTAGCGGGATTTCTGAAGCTAGTGGAACTTTGTAAGGGCCTCGTAGTGTTACCCTGCCTCGCTTCCTTGGTAGAGGTGTATGGGATTCATGACCCCTTGGCAGATGGGTAACACGGCTTGTGGGTAAAGATGCGCAACCTCTGCAGAGTGTAAAACTGGTATACTAGCCGTGCTCACGGTCATGAGCGGCTCGGACCCTCACATGATTAATTTATGGAACCTAAATTCAATTTGTCATTTGCATTTGCATGGGATTTGTTAATAATTTTGTTCTATTATTTATTGTGGTTTGGTATTTACTTACATCTAGTAATTGCTAATAAAAGTTTGACCAACATTAAAAGCAATGCTCAGCTTTAACCATTTTCTTTGATAAGCCTTACACTTCATGAGCTCCCACCTTTGGTGAGTTCATGCCACATTATTCCCCACAACTTGTTGAGCGATGAACATGTGTGAGCTCACCCTTGCTGTCTCACACCCCCCACAGGAGAAGAACAGGTGGTTCAAGAGGAGCCGCATATCGAGGAGTTCGATTCGATCTAGGTGGCGTCTCCCAGTTGACTTTTTCTGGCGCCAAGGATAGATTTTAGATCCTGCTATATTTATCTTTTATTTTGTAAGACTTCCGCTATGTAATAAGTACTCTGAATTATTGTGACATTTATCTCTATACACTCTGGGATTATATATGTCGTCTTCTTTGGCGTATGTATGAGATGCACCCGACTTTGTCCCTTAAAACCGGGTGTTACAGAAGTGGTATCAGAGGAAATGTTGACTGTAGGACGAAACCTAGATAGAAATGGACAACCCTTGCCTACTTACCTTACTCTGATTCTTTCTATACTTATCTTGATCCTTTTCACCTTCTACTGTTCTACTCTGATTAACCTTACCTTACTCTAATTCTTTGCTAAACTTATCTTAATCTTTTCTCATCTATTTCCGCTTTACTCTGATTATTCTTACCCTTTTCCTTCTAAAGACAAATGTGGATTTCACACTTTGAAATCCTGTGCCTAAAGTGACTTTAGGAATAGGAGACCTACTCTTAGGAACAAAAAAAAACTATTTTTATAGGTATCTATATGCTTGAGTGTTTGTTCTTATGATACTTGTTTGATTTGGATCTTTGATTGAGTGTGATTAGTTGTGGAGTAATGTCCACAATTACATCTGCATATACGTATAGGCATAAATAGAATTCATAAGATAACTAAACAACTTAGATTATCCTCCACTAAAAGGTATCTATTTCATAGAAGTCCCTCTTATCTTAAAAGACACTCTCTTATCTTAATAGATCCATCTTATCTTACAAGATACTCTCTTGCCTTAATAAATTCATCTTATCTTGAAAAGATTTTGTTATCCTAATAGATCTAATTTACCTCAAAAGATTCTACCTTATCCTTATGAATTCATCCTACCCTAATTAGCATATTTATCCCAGTCTAAAATATCAACCATGATCTAATTCAAAGTAATTAGATATTGTCTAGACTAATCTGGTGATACCAATCTAGATCCCATCTAATCTAATATGATCCAATCTAAAGTGAGTTATTTAATAGATTAGTTAGTACTAGTGAAATGGATTAGACCTCACTCCTATAAAAATGATTTAAGCTAAATTGATGCCCTAGATTAACTTGACCATATACATATGCAACTACCTTACCCATCCGATAGTTGCATAATCCCTCTGTGTTAACCTAATAGAGCTTCTGACCTACCTACACCATATACCCCATCCTGTCTCAAAAGATTCTAACATATCCTAACAAGATATATCTTACCCTGATAAATCTATCTAACTTAAATTAGTCTAATCTAGATCATATCTAATTTAATATGGTCTAATCTAGTGTGAGTTACTTAATGCTGGTAGAAAGGATAAGGCCATACTCCTAAATCACTTAAGCCTAATTTGGAGACTTATATCAACTTGGCCATACACAACAACTTGACCTATATAACAAGTTACATAACTTACCCAATCAATAGAGTCTTAATGGATTGCATAATCTATCAACCACCACCTGACATCAAACCAGATTTTGACCTACATCATGTAGTCTATCTCACCCATATATATCTAATCGTGACAAAATTTTATCCTACCTTTGGATATTCACCTTCTACGACTAATTACCCCAATCCGGACATAAAACAAAGATTAAGCACTGCTAAAAAAATCTTCAGATCGTAACCAGTTATTGGCCTATACGTCTGCCTGCCAAATAATTTTCCTTGTAAAATCATATTACCATATGATTCTAACTTCGATGATAAATACCAGGAAGGAAAGATTATCAGGCAGCAACAAACAGAAATGAATCCTCCAAATTCTCCACCTGTTGAAATCGATCAAGTGGTTGCCACCCAAAGGCTGGTAATACAACAATTGACAGACATGGTGACCGAAATGCAAAATCAGATAAGAAAAGAACGTGAGGAAATACGTCAGGTCCGCCAAGAAATAAGGCAAGCGCGGTTGGAGAGACAACAACAACAACAACCTCCACCACCACCACCAGATCCACCAAGCTACATAAACATATATATAAATTACTACTATTTGTAAGATCTAGATGTTACTTTAGTCAGTAGATGATATGATACTATCCTGGGAGGAATAATAAGGTCTAATCGACCCCATGTGTTGCTAATAAAGTATGCATCATGCTGAGATTTTTGTTTGTGCATATGTGTCGAGACAATATGAGTATACACCCTTTCCTTACAAATCTCGAGGACGAGATTTCTGTTAAGGGGGTAGGATTTGTAAGGCCCAAAATGTGTATAAGAAAAAAAAATAATAAAATAAATGAAGAAATAAAATAGTAAATTCAGAAATCTCGAATTATACTTGCATACTGAAAATCGAGGACTGAATTTTGAAAACCAAAGAAGTAATAGAAAAGTTTTCTACTCAACTGAATGAGTATGCATATCATGATGTACCATAAGCATTTTTTACATGAATGTTTAATGTTGAAGTAACTTCTATTTCATATTCCACCTTCAAAATACTATTTTTCTAAAAAGAAAGAAAATAATATGAGTATTTCTCATTTCAAACATCTATCAACTAAATAAATCAATTAAAATAAATATATCTATTGCTTCATAATTGATTTTTAGTATGTATAAAATTGAATTCTTAAACTTTATCTTAGATTGGAGTTAGAATTTTGTAATGCCACAAAAAAGAAGAACAAAATTCTAAGATTTGAGAGAAGAGGATTAAACTACTACACAAAATAGAGAAATAAATTTATGAATGCATGAGTCCTTCCCATATTAGGATATTAAATTTGTATGTTTAAAATGAGTATGAGTTCACAATTAGAATGGAATTCAAATTTGAATTCTAGAAATTTAAAAGGGATAGAAAAGGGGAAAGGAAAATATAAAAGAAAAAGAGAAATGCTCGAATGGGTTGAGATCCCGCTTTTCGGCCCACTAGGGAATCACCTCTGCGCGGCCCATCCACTGCGCACTTGCGCCTGCTGACGCTGGGGCCCACTTTTCAGCCTCCGTGGACACCTGTTTGGACCAATGACGCGTGGGGCCGCGTCGTCAGCCCATCCTTCTTCCTCGCACTGCGTCCGCACCAAATCATGGGTGCCGCGAATCCGCCGCCAGGGATTGTGCGGATTTCGCTTGCCGTCCAACCTCCCTCCTCGACAAACTCGGACCCGTCCTGGCCATTGCTCCCGAGCGGATCCTGTAATGGAAAGCATCAAGACGACTGGGTCCTCCTCCCACTTGCCGATTGAAACAAGCTCTAACCAACGCCGCCGGGATCGCCGGAGCCATAACTACCCTTGTGCTGCTCCAGCTAGCGCACCGGCCGGGCAAGATCCCGTGCGTCACCTTCTCCCCCTGCTCGGTCGCAAACAGAAGCCGCCAGGCCGCCGCGCTCCTCTCGGCGCGCATGGCGGGTGTGCCGCGATCTGCAGAACCCGTTGACGCCATGCCCTGGAAATCCGGGCGGTTCCCCTTGATCCAAAGCCTGCGCAGGGACCCCGGCGGCTTAATCTCCTGCGCATCTTCCGCTCTGACCGGTGGCCAAGCACCGCGTGCCACACCAGCCTACCGCGCCCCCATCTACTACCTCCCTCGCTTGACCCCGTCACCGGCCACTATCCCTCTTCCTTCTGAGAACCTAGGCGCAGATTCATCTCCAGAGCCACCTCCGCTGCGCAACGGCTTGGCGAGATCATCGCACACCCCAACCTCGCTCGCAGGATAAGAAGCTAGCCCCCCTCCATCCGCCCATGAGCCGCCACTCCATACACACCATCGCCGTGAGGAAGTCAAAAGCTGCTACACCACCAACTCGGCGCCGTCATCGTTCGGGCTCCGTGGTGGGGTTTGGGGAACATCTCCAGGCGCTGGAAACTAACTACCGCGGCCTCTGGCATGGGATCGATCCAAATCGTGGGGATTGCTTGCCGGTGATTGACAGTGCCGCGTCGAGCTGTGGGCGGGTCCGTACTCAGCTCTAACTGAGGTATTTTCTCCCCCATTTGTTTCGTTTGGTTTCCAGGAACGTTTTGCCCCTCGCCGCTTGCTCAGTCGGACTCCGGGGCTCCGAAGGGACGTTCGCCGGCGAAGAGTGCTGTCGCGGGCTTCTGCTCCGCCGTGCCTCGGTGGCAGGATTGGGGGTGGCGCTTGGGTGCCGTCGGATCCTCGGTCGACGTCGTAGATTAGAGCCATCAGCGTACCGATTCGGGGGTGAACCTGGGCCGTTGATCTCCGTGTGTGCGATCGTGATAGCTTGGGTCGTGGATGCCTCGGTGTGTGGATCTGATCGTTGGATCACGATCCAAAGGCCCTAGTCAATTACCGGTGTATAAAACAATAGATCTAATCCCTGCCCTCGATATCTGATCGTGCGGCTTAGAATGACCCGTACCCTTTCGGCTGGGAGATTTTGCATTAGAAGCCCTCGACTTTTGATAAATAAACCCGCCATCCTCCGCGGGATACTTCTGAGTCTTGAGAAATCTTTCGGTGTAGCCCCTGCGTTTCTAGTTAATTGAGGCACAGTCCAGAGGGTAGGAAAAATAATATAAGTAGTTAAAGAAATTTAATTTTAGTGCAAAAATAAATTCAGAAACTTGATTAATTCATAAAAAAAATTCATAGGAACTCCAAATTAATCCATTTCAGCTTTTATAATTTTGTAATAATATTGTTTATCACCTAATGCCTCTATTTTGACATGAAAGTCACATTAAAATTTATATTCTATTTAACCTTGTACAAAACACATCGAATCTTTAGAAATTCGTAACTTAAAATCTATAAGTCCGATTTGATCCATTCAAGTTGCATTAGTCTCATATAAATATTTACTATGCAATAACAACATTTATTATACCATGTCCCATTATTTTTAGATCTTTATTTAACTTATGTTGGTTAGTTTTGTTAATCTGCTTATTAATGTAGTAGAGGATGATCTATGATCAATTATGACTTAGATTAAAGTTGAGATAAGTATTTAAAGAATAACCTCTTATATGATTTATATTAACCAATTTATAATATAGTTTAATCACATGAACCCTCTATAAAATCATAACTCCTTAGTCATAACCCCGATCTTAGTGGTTCTCGATTCCACGATCTCGTAGCAACACGTAGATCATTATTATGCAATATGTTCTTATGTTTGGTGTGATGTTAATTTTGTCTATACCATGTTTGTTTGTATTGCTACGACTAGCAGTGAGGTCACGAGGATCTGAAGAATCACCCTGGTAACTGGAATCTCAAGTGCCAGGCAAGTTGTGCCCTTGATCCACTTTTGTTACCCAATAATGTTCTTTGTTATCACTATTCAATGCATAGGTTTAACTTTGATGGGACCCAATAGGTCACCCTAGTCTGTTTATCCTTTTACCTTGTTTACCCCTGATTCACTTGGGTAGTTATGCTATTGCTCTATATGGTTTTGGGTTTAATATTTCATTACATCCATGTTCCAATTTTTCTGTTATGTTATTTATGTTCATGATAAGATCATTATATTAATTGGAACATAGAGCGACCACCCGGGAAAACAGTGCTACCACAAGGGTTTAATGGGATGCCCTTGGCTGATTAACTAGGAAAGCTAGTGGAGGTCTTCCTTACCCGAAAGGGGCAAGGGCAGTAAGGGAGTGGTCAGTGTAGGGAGGTCCTTGGGTTGACTTTGCTGCGATGGCGGTCAGGCAAGAACCCTGCATTGGAGCTTCCTATAAACTGTAGCGGGATTTCTGAAGCTAGTGGAACTTTGTAAAGGCCTCGTAGTGTTACCCTGCCTCGCTTCCTTGGTAGAGGTGTATGGGATTCATGACCCCTTGGCAGATGGGTAACACGACTTGTGGGTAAAGATGCGCAACCTCTGCAGAGTGTAAAACTGGTATACTAGCCGTGCTCACGGTCATGAGCGGCTCGGACCCTCACATGATTAATTTATGGAACCTAAATTCAATTTGTCATTTGCATTTGCATGGGATTTGTTAATAATTTTGTTCTATTATTTATTGTGGTTTGGTATTTACTTACATCTAGTAATTGCTAATAAAAGTTTGACCAACATTAAAAGCAATGCTCAGCTTTAACCATTTTCTTTGATAAGCCTTACACTTCATGAGCTCCCACCTTTGGTGAGTTCATGCCACATTATTCCCCACAACTTGTTGAGCGATGAACATGTGTGAGCTCACCCTTGCTGTCTCACACCCCCACAGGAGAAGAACAGGTGGTTCAAGAGGAGCCGCATATCGAGGAGTTCGATTCGATCTAGGTGGCGTCTCCCAGTTGACTTTTTCTGGCGCCAAGGATAGATTTTAGATCCTGCTATATTTATCTTTTATTTTGTAAGACTTCCGCTATGTAATAAGTACTCTGAATTATTGTGGCATTTATCTCTATACACTCTGGGATTATATATGTCGTCTTCTTTGGCGTATGTATGAGATGCACCCGGCTTTGTCCCTTAAAACGGGTGTTACACGGCAAGACGCGCGACATAGCACTTTAAATTGAATTAAGGAAATCAACGACTCGTCGCGCGACCGAGCGCACAACGAGATATTTTGCATTAATTATAAAGAGACGTTAAGCTTCGCGCGACGAAACGTATGATGGCATACGTCAATAGGGCTGAGTTTAAAGTGGAACGTCGCGCGTCTGGACGCGCGACATCACACCTCAAACAACCTGAAATTAAAATAAATCGTCGCGCGATGAAGCGCACGACACAACACTTTAATGAATATAAACTAAAAGAATTGTCGCGCGATGAAGCGCGCGACGCAGCACATTAATAAACACAAATTTAAATTGAGTCGTCGCGCGACGAAGCGCGCGACGCAACACATTACTAGAATCTGAAATTAGACAAACTCGTCGCGTGACCGAGCGCACGACGCAGCACACTAACTAACGGAGTTTGAAACTAACTAAAAATCAAGAATAATCACCGCACGCATGGGGTTGCGCACGCGGGAACGCGTTAGGGGTAAACGGGAGAGCGCGAGGCCATGCCAAGGCCACGCGAGCCACGCCGAGGGCCGGGACGCCGCGCGCAGGGGGCCGAGGCCACGCGCAGGCGCCGAACCGCCGCGCCGGGGCAGAGGACCACGCCGGGGCCACGCCGGGGCCGCGCCCGCGCCGGGGAAGGGGAGGGGGAGGCGCGCCGCGCCACCGGGGAGGGAAGGGGAGGGGCCGAGCGCCGCCGCGGGGGGGGGGGAGCAGGGCGCGCCGCCGCGCAGGGACGCGCGCGCAGGGAAGAGAAGAGGGAGCGCGCGCAGGGGGAGAGAGGAGGGAGAGGGAGAGAGGGAGAGAGAGAGAGGAGAGGGGAGGGGCTCACCTCGGGATCCAACTCCGGCGATCTCGACTCCAAACCCTAGGGCACCACGGGGAGAGAGAGGTGGAAGAGGGAGAGGGAGGTTGCTGTGCGGGAAATCCAAATGAGAGAGAGAGGAGAGGAGGGGGCGCATGGGGGGGTGTGGGCGCCAGGGGCGCGCAGGGCCGGACCGGGCCGGGCTGGGCTGGGTTGGGTCACATCGTGGATCGAAACCCACGACACGCACGACCATCAAACGGAATCCAATCGCGAATCGAAATCCGAGACGGAACGAGACGAACACGCGACACCAAACAAAGAAATGCGCTTCGGCATGATGCAACACCCATGACACTTAGGTTTTGTTCATACACGACACGGACACCTGTCACTATACTGGTTTGAAATTGGGAGGAAGGAGCGAAACGGGAAGAGAAAAGAGAGTAACGCCCGGATTTGGTGAGAGAAAAGAAGAAAAAATTCTACCCCCAAATTCAGGGCGTTACACGGACGGTCCATGAATTATATCTAGACGATCCGCGATTTATAGCTAGACAGTCTGTATTTATAGCCGGACAATCCACGGTTCATAGTTCTTGTCTAAAGTCATTGCGATGTCATGGACGGTCTGTTGGAATGGGCCGGACGGTCTGAAGCCAAGTGGTATTTTCAAAAGGAGCTCCTGTCCGAGATAATCTACATTACGTCGAACAGTTCGTACTAGAGCCTCGAATGGTCAGCACTTGCGAATTTAGAACTTGAGTTTCTAACTTGTCGTTGATCTTTGAACTACCTTTTCCAAGTTGCTTTGGCTAACTTTGAGAGAGATCCTATGACTTAGAAAAATATCTCTAGTGGCTTTCCAACTAGTCTAAGTCATGGATCTTGGACATTTTAATTCCCTAACTCATATTCCTTCTTTTGCTCAAACAAGCTCGAAAATAGAGCTATGTTGATTCCGAGCTTTCCAACCTCTATAGATGTATCAAATAGGTTGTCATATGGGGTATTTAGAACTTATCCAAAGCATAGAATGATTGGTAGTTCATTTCTTCCATGTTCTACCCCTATTTGGTTGGATCTGAACTGATTGTGACTTAGAAACTTAAACTGTTGAACTTATGAACATGTGAATCAAAGACTAGGCAAACTAGTTAGTCCAAATGGTTGTGATAGTCATCAAGCACCAAAAATCAATATAAGAAATGGTTTAAGACCATTTCCCTTTCAATCTCCACATTTTTGGTGATTGATGCCAACACAAACCAAAGCAAATATGAAGTATGAAATTATAACTAGTTTGCAATTGGTCAAGTGTTCATAAGTTACTAAAATGAAAGCAGTTCTAAGTGAATATGAGTGTTTTTGACATGATTAAAATTTTGGACTACATTTGCACCACTTGCATTGATTTTTGCAAACTTTTGATAAAATATCTTCAAAGTTATTTGTATTTGGCCGAAGGTACAAGAATGAAATTTTCAAAAACAATACTAAATTTTTAAAGAATTCTCCCCTTTTTAAATGCTTTTGTGTTGGCCAAATAAAAGCTCCCCCGAATAAGTTCTCCCCTTGGCATAAATAAGTTTTGCTCTTCTTGGCTATCAAGAGGTTTTTCATAAATGTAATAGTACCAATTTAGAAAATCAAAAGTTTTTAAAAACAGGGTGGTGGTGCGGTCCTATGGCTTTGGCCTAATGCTTTTCTCCCCTTTGGCATTAACCACAAAAAATGGTGTAAGTATTTATGGCCTTTACACAAAGATATGGAATTTAAGCACTTGAGTTTGAGCAAGGGTGTTTGATACCGAACGAATTTGCAGTGGAAGTGCTCCCTTTGCTCGAAACTCCATTTCCCTTTTAATTTGAGACTAAGCATAACATAGACATGAAGAATGGTTAGTCTTAAAGATTTAACCCCCTAACTTGTGCATACAAATGATGAATACTTGTAAATCAATGCACTTAGGACTTGTAAGGCCTAAGGATGCAAGTTCTACACATTAAACCTTGGTACAAGCAAGAATATGTATTATGGCAAGTACCAATTGAAAGAGACATACATGATCAGGAGATATGTTATTTAAGCTCTAGAGAGTTCTTAATATAGATTGCTCCCCCTAATATGTGCATTGAGAGGAATACATATTTTGGCCTTAAATTCCAATTGCACATAATTAGGTCCAATGAGTGAGGATATGTCTATACCATAGCACCGTGAAGTCCAATGTGTCTATACATATTAGTCGTGATGCTCATGACGAAATATGCACTTTAAGAAAGCATTGTTATAAACATTTGATGCATTAACCCTTAAATATTCAAAGAAACTTAAGGAACCTCCACCTTTGGAACAAAGGTAGCTTAACCTCGTTACAAGGTTAAGCTTTAAGCTCTTTGAAAAGAATATTACTTCGCCTAGACTTTTAACAAAAAATTGCAACAACAGGAATAATATCTCGAAAGGTTAAGCAGGATTATGCAAGGGATATTTCTTTCTTTTCCTTCTGTAATATAAAGATGTGCAATATTCATACGAGAGGGATAATATGTACTAGATGAATATGGAGTGATTTACCTTTTGTACCTTTACATGGAAATTCCCTCATCATTGTGCCTGATGGTCACTTAAGTCCTATGCTCAAGACACGATATAGCATTATTTTGCACAAAAGAGAATCAAACAACTAGTGATCATTTTAAACAAGTCATCAAATATTAAGTATATAACTACAAAGTACCTATAGTATTAGCCAGGGAGGAAGCATATAAAGTAAATAGTATATAATGTTTATTACAACAGGATAGAACTACAAAGTACCTATAATAAAATATTATTATGTTAGAATATGAACAACTAAGAGCAAAGTGAAGTAATTTTGATCCATGACGGACCTTAATTTTATTCACAATCTTTTGATACTTTATGTCCTTAAAAACTACTAGCATATGCAAGATCATGGTTAGTGGACTAGTTTAATTAATTGATAGTCGAAGTTTATCAGATTTGAGTTTTAAAAATCTTTACTTCTAAATAGAGGAATTATTTTATTTGCCAACCCTGTCTAGGGCAGCATGCCAGCATGTTAGCCGTGGTGCTGCCTAAATGTTTTGTGGTTTTATGTTCGTGTGTACCCAACTTTTGCCTAGTGGACTGATTGACCCCGACTGAACTGGAGGACTAATCTTCTCCTCCTTGATTGTCACGTTAAAGGGTAGTCCATCTAAATACGCTTTTTGCTTATTCCTCTTTTTTCTTGAGCCTTCACACACGGGGACCACCTGTTACTTTCTTTTCTTTCTTCCTTTCGTGCTTACTTTCAGGGAGGCCGTCCGAAGCAGATAACGCCTCTTGCAGTCCTCCACCCCTACTTGAACCTGCGTCTACTATCTATACTACTTATTAAGAAGGTAAGTAGTCTGCCGTTCTGCCCTCTCCCGTTCCGCGCGCAGAAAAAAATTATACCGTGGCTGCTCAAGGATCGAACCTTAGATCTATTGAGTAGAGTACGTAGCCTTCCACCCTCTAGCCAACATTACTCGTGTTGAATTGTGTACAATTTCAACTAAGACTTTATTTGTGTTTAACCCGCCGTCCACTCTGTATGCTCACTGAGTTTAGAAAAATATTTAAGCTTGGCCCTGATCTTTCTGGAATTTGGGACGCAGTCCAGGAAATAAAGAAAATAGAGAAAAGGAGTTTAGAAATTGATTTTTAGTTTAAAAATAATTGCAGAAACTCATTTAATTCATGGAAATTTCATATTAAATCCAAATGAGTTCATTCCAATTTCTATAATTCTATAATATTATTTTTTATCACATAATACCTCTGTTTTGTCATGAAAACAACAATAAAATTGATTTCCTAATTAATCCTATATCACATACATAGAAACTTTGGAAATTCGTAACTTCCCTATTTTAATTCTAAATTGAACCGTTCCAGTTGTGTTAGTCTCGTATGAATATTTACTACGCAGTAACAACATTGATTATACCATGTTTCATACTTTTATAGTTAGATATTTATTTATCCTATGTTAATTGGGTTAATTTATATCTATTGGATTAATTTATTTAATATATTAATATAGTATTCTAACTTTATGGTTATACGATGTTTGACCATTATTCTTGCAAACACACACACTTACCTTTTTGTTTAAGCAAAAGCGTATGGTGGTACGTGTCCGATGACTAACGATGTATGAGAGAATTTCTTCCGGTAT